>CABHPR010121196.1:0-15778 GCA_902168415.1 Peromyscus melanophrys
GGGGGGGAGGGCTTTTGCTCCACCCCTTGGTGTCTCTATAAATACCCTGGGTCAGAGACAGTCAGGGCCTGTTGGAAAAGGTTCCAGGCCCTCTCGAGGCTATCCTTCATTTTCTATCTGTTTATCTCCACAATATAAATCCATCTATCTAATATTTCCTGATGCTCACAGTCAAGAAAACTCTGGGGAGCTGTGGGGTTGGTGGGTAAACGCCCCACAGAATGGCGCCATGAACTGGGACTAAAGAAAAAAAGAAAAAAAGGGGGACTAAAGACAAATGAACAGGGACTAAAGACAAAGTAATAGGGACTAAAGAAAAAGGAAAATAAGTTTTATTACAGAGTTTTTGGCGAAAGTGCTGAGTCAGCCCTGCCAGTGGAAAGTGGCATGCGAGTGTTATGTAATATATACATATATATGTGTGTGTGTGTGTGTGTATATATATATATATATATATATACACACACACATATATATATATTTATGAGGGGCAGGGGTTTTATCCTCAAGAGAAAAGGAAACCCGGAAGGATGTCCGATGCTGCAACACAAAATTCTCTTCTGTCAAAATTTTCTATCTTCTATCAGTTTCTCAATTTCTAGCTATGAAAAATAAATATAAGGTATAGTGTAGTTATATAGTGTAGGAAAAAAAGTGTAAGATCATGTAGAAAAAAATAAGTAAGGCAACTAGACAGAAAAACTCTTCAATTTTCTAACTTTGGGGGCTACGAACGCAAACTGGGAAAAAAATCTTTTTTTGAGCTTTATGGGTAGTGAAAAAAAGCTCTTCTTTGAGCTTATGGGGAAGAAAAAGTTTCCTATGGAAGCTTTTGACCTGGGGACAGCTGAAATGCTAAGTCCAAGCAGCAGGAAAAAGTATTTTCTCCCTGAGGAAAAAATGGGGGTCTAAAAGCCAAAAAGTTGAAACTCCCATCTCCAGAACTACAGATCAGGCCTCAAGCCCCTAGGCCCTACACATTGGAGTCCCAGAGACCAGACAGCTACCTTGCCCTGCTCCCCCACCAATTCCCCTTGAAAACAAAAACAAACAAAAAACTAACCCCTTCAAATCTAACAACCACTGAAACCACAAGCACACCCTGCACCAAATGGGAACAACTGCTCCCAGAGACAGAACCCACTAACCCTGATCTGACTTAGCTGCTCCTGAAGAAACAGCCCAACAGCACCAATTTAACCAAGAACTTCTAGTGAACCAAGACTAAAAATTAGAACAAGAGAAGCACCTTCAGACACAAACACCATCTGCACTGAGCAGAGAAAGAGATGAGTAGACGCCAGCCGAAAAATACAGGCAACAACATAAAGACCTATATGACAACACCAGAACCTACTGACTCTACAATTGCAAGTCCTGAACATACCAAGGCAGAAGAAACAGAAGAAATCAATCCTAAAAATGACTTTAAGAAGATGATAGAGGCCCTTAAAGAAGAAATAAAAAATACCCTTAAAGAGGAAATAAAAAATTCCCTTAAAGAGGAAATGAAAATCTCCACTAAAGAGGAAATAAAAAATTCTCTTAAAGAGGAAATGAAAAACTCCATTAAAGAGGAAATAAAAAATTCTCTTAAAGAGGAAATGAAAAACTCCATTAAAGAGGAAATGAAAAACTTCCTTAAAGAGGAAATAAAAAATTCCCTTAAAGAAATGGAAGAAAAAACAAACAAAAAATTGGAAGAAACCAAAGAAAGCCAAGAAAAAATAATTAAACAGATGAAAGAAACATTCCAAGATCTGAAAAATGAAATTGAGACAACAAAGAAAACACAAGCTGAGGGAATGCTGGAAATAGAAATCCTGACTAAACGAACATGAACTACAGAAACAAGCATAGCCAACCGAATACAAGAGATGGAACAGAGAATCTCTGACACTGAAGACACAATAGAGAAAATAGATTCGTCAGTCAAAGAAAACACTAAAGACAAAAAAGTCGTAACACAAAACGTCCAAGATTCTGGGACACCATGAAAAGACCAAACCTAAGAATAATAGGGATAGAAGAAGGAGAAGAATACCAACTCAAAGGCACAGGCAATATATTCAACAAAATCATAGAAGAAAACTTTCCTAACCTAAAGAAAGAAATACCTATGAAGATACAAGAAGCTTACAGAACACCAAATAGGCTGAACCCAAAAAGAAAGTCCCCTCGCCACATAATAATCAAAACATTAAACATACAGATCAAAGAAAAAATATTAAGAGCTGCAAAGGAGAAAGACCAAGTAACATATAAAGGCAAACCCATCAGAATAACACCAGACTTCTCAATAGAGACTATGAAAGCTAGAAGGTCCTGGACAAATGTTATGCAGACATTAAGAGACCACGGATGCCAACCCAGACTATTATACCCAGCAAAACTCTCAATCACCATAGGTGGAGTAAACAAAATATTCCATGATAAAACCAGATTTAATCAATACCTATCCACAAACCCAGCCCTACAAAAAGCACTAGAAGGAAAAATCCAACCCAAAGGAGCTAAACACACCCATGAAAACTCAGGCAATAGATAAACCCACACCAACAAACACCAAAGAAGGACAACATAACACAACCACAAAAAATAACAGGAAATAACAATCACTGGTCATTAATATCCATCAATATCAATGGTCTCAACTCACCTATAAAAAGACACAGACTAACAGAATGGATAAGAAAACAGGATCCATCCATCTGCTGCATACAAGAAACACACCTTAACTTCAAAGACAGACACTACCTCAGAGTAAAGGGCTGGGAAAAGGCTTTCCAAGCAAATGGACCTAAGAAACAAGCTGGTGTAGCAATCCTAATATCTAATAAAATAGACTTCAAACTAAAATCATTTGAAAGAGAGCAGGATGGACATTACATATTTATCACAGGAAAAAACCACCAAGATGAAGTCTCAATTCTGAACATTTATGCCCCAAATACAAAGGCACCCACATTCATAAAAGAAACATTACTAAAGCTTAAAACGGACATCAAACCCCACACATTAGTAGTGGGAGATTTCAACACACCACTCTCACCAAAAGACAGATCTACCAGACTGAAACTTAACAAAGAAATAAAAGACCTAACAGATGTTATGACTCAAATGGACTTAATAGATATCTACAGAACATTCCACCGTAACACAAAAGAATATACCTTCTTCTCAGCACCCCATGGAACCTTCTCAAAAATTGACCACATGCTTGGTCACAAAACAAATCTCAACAGATACAAAAAAATTGGAATAACCTCCTGTATATTATCAGACCACCATGCCTTAAAGTTAGACTTCAACAACAACAAAAATTATAGAAAGCCTACAATCTCATGGAAACTGAATAATACCCACCTGAAACATCAATGGGTCAAGGAAGAAATAAAGAAAGAAATTAAAGATTTCCTAGAATTCAATGAAAATGAAAGTACAACATACCCAAACTTATGGGACATTATGAAAGCAGGGCATATACCCAAGGAATGCTGCTTCATACCACAAAGATACATTCTCAGCTATGTTCACAGCAGCACTATTTGTAATAGCCAGAACCTGGAAACAACCTAGATGCCGGTCAACTGAAGAATGGATTAAGAAAATGTGGTACATATACACAATGGAGTACTACTCAGCAGAGAAAAACAATGAAAGCATGAAATTTGCAGGCAAATGGATGGAACTAGAAAATATCATCCTGAGTGAGGTAACCCAATCCCAGAAGAACAAACATGGTATGTACTCACTCATAGGTGGATTCTAGATATAAAGTAAAGAACAATCAGACTGCAACCCACAGAACCATGGAGGCTATATATATATATATATAGCAAGGGGGACCCTAAGACGACTGTGGCTTAAAACAAGTTTTGGTATTACTCAATTACTGAGCAAGCCTCAATGAAACATTTCACTATTAAGATAAGAACACATACTCTATCAAGCTGACAATAGAAAAATAAATTAATTAACTAAATTTAAACAATAAAAAAATAAATAAAAATAAAAGAAAAATTTGAAATATTAAACAAACAAACAAACAAACATTTTACTAAAGCAAAAAAAGAGAGAACTAGGGACATATCATTCCTCTCCACATTTTATTCTTTCCCTTGTTTTATATATTTTAAATTTTTTATCGGTGGATTCTGCTGGAGTTTACTGGTGTATTCTGCTGGAATACCCAATGCAGATAAGCACTGGAGAGCTCCTGCTGCAAATCACCCTCTGGAGCGATGGAAGGATCTTTCTACTAGCACGTGGAGGAGACCTGATCTAGTGTTGGTGTGGCCCCGGGGTTCTGTTTATGTCTTTCCTCAGGACAATGAGGTTTCTCTTTGGATTCCTGAGCACTGAACACGCCCTGTGGCTGCTGCTGAAGACCAACATGACAGAGACCTAATGGGTCTTCATGAAAAAATCTACCCCTCTGATGCTAATGGAGATTGTGAGCCCAATATCGCCAGCTTTGGCAAGCATTAATGTAAGCCTAGGAACTGTAACCATGAGATTGGATTCTCCAGAAGAGCTGCCAGCTAAAGTCGTGCTGGGATCAAGAAAAATGGGCCTTGGCGGTACGAGTTACTGGGGTTGTATCCATGCCAGTGGATGTCCACACAATCCAGAAGAGAATTTAACATTGCTGCTGCCGCTGTTGCTGTTATAGCAATGGCACCCACCACTGCTACTCTTTCTGGGATTACCATTTCATAATTGCTTACTACAGCTAGCACAATGGAGACCCTGGCAACAAAAGTAGCTACCAAAGTTAGTTAATCTTTCATTCTATTGGGCATGATAAATTTAATTCAGTAGTTATATACATCTCGATTGGCTTTGAAAATTATAAATTTATAAAATCAAGTTCCAGTTGCATTTGGGATACTATCTTACAAGGACACCAACGCACAGTATGGCTCGTTAAGGAAGGGAATGTCTCAGTTGCCTTTAGCCTACTGGCTATGGGTGAGATAGGACCTCTGTTGGTCTTTTCTGTATCGAACACACAGATTGCAAGCCCAGTGCCACTTTGAGACTTTTGGCAGCAATTAACTATGCAGCTCACACACGATTGAGACTTTATGAAAATGAGTATTCAGAGATGGGTAATGCCTGGGGGGCACTCACCAACCTAAGACAGAGCACCTGTGTGGCCTGGGCAGGCGTCTCCATGACGGGTAAGGTGACCTGCTGACGTCCCACGCAACCCAAGTCAGAAGCTCATTTACTAATAAAAGGGGGACCTGTAGGGCTCTGGCCCCCGTTTTGGGTAACTGCTGCCTTGCTTGCGCACCTTGACCTTGAGATCCTCCCTATGCCAATTCCCTGCCAAGTTCCACCCTCCTGAATGCTTAAGAGAAGTTCCTTGTCTGTGTATCCTGAATAATGGGCGTTAACAGATTAGAAGCAAGATTGTAAAACATCAGTAGCGAACTTTTGCCCTCCGGGGTCCTCCCATTGTGCTGTAAGCCTGTATTTAAGATCTCTTCCCCCCTTCAATAAATGACATTCAGCATTTAAAATTAATATATATATATATAATTGAATGAATACTGTGAATGTAATCTATGAATACCACAAATGTGATTTATATCATGTGTAATTTAAAAAATAAATAAATTAATTAATTAAAAAAAAGATTTGTTCAAGGATGTTGTGTCAGTTAAGTTGGGCAAAGTAATGCCACAACAACAATCCAAAAAAAAAAAAAAGCCAAAAAGGTTAAAGTTCAGGAGTTTTTGGCAAAGTTGGTCTTTCTCACTTGGGAAAAAAAAATCTTTCTCTTAAACTAAAAAGCTTTTCTTGAAAAATTTGGGGGGAAAATCTCTTAAAAGCCTTAATCTTTCTCGAAAGCTCTCTTAAACTTAAAAACTAAACCCTTTCAGAACTCTCTCTCTCAGAAGGACAAAAATTAGAACCACCTTCAGATATTAGTATGGGGACCACCTGTGATTAGTGCTAAGGGAAAACAACAAACCTCTTCAGACAACAAAACCCCTCTAAGTTCTCTTTCAAGCTTTAAAAATCCTCCCTGCAATGCAGGAGGCAGGGACAAGTTCCTAAAAACCTCTTCTAAGCTCTGTCTCTTCAAGCTAGTAAAAGACAGTGGGTCAGAGTCCCCTGAGGGAAATGCTTGGGAGAGTGTGGGTAAAGAGCTACAGAGAGCTCATAAGGACAGGAAACTTTACCTGAGAAAAGCAAAAAAGCCAAGCTTTTCAGTTACAGCCCAGCTGAGGCATCAAGGGTTTTGTTTGAGTGAGCATTTCAGAATGAAAAAGGTGCTCCTAATCATCCTAATGCAAAGATCCCCTGAAGCAATGCAAACTCTGTTAGCATTGTATCCTCTCAGCAAAAACTCAGAGGGGACTGGCCAGTGTCTCTGAGTTGAAATGCATTTCGGGGATACTAGGGTTCCTGCAGTGGTAAACTTCCTGGAGCGCACAGGTGAGGCAGGAAGGTGCAGGACCCAGGGGAAGATTGCTAATGAACAAACAAAGCTAAAGCCAGTGGGAACAGCACAGTTGTCTGTTTTCCTACAAGTCCCAGGTTGATAGGTCCACAGCTGCAAAAAGAAATCTGAGAAAAAGCTTTCCTATCAGAGTAAGGACCTTTCTGGGAAAACAGTAAAGCTGAACTATGTCTGAAGCAGTTGTGCTGCTGAGTCAGAAGCTGTCTGGGGAAAGAGCCCAGCCAGGGCAGAACAGAACTATCCAGGAGTAAAGCTTTCTTTTCTGTCAGACAAAGCACCTCTTTGAGAAAAGCTTTGTTTCAACTGACTCCCTGAGATGAGGGAGTGTAGCCCTGAGGGGTGACTGCCTCTGGCATAAGCTCTGTCCTTGAGCACCCAGACAAGCAAACCCGACCCACTGGGGGACTGGGCCAGGTGAAGGCCTGATGAGGCAAAACACCTGTCCTAATGGGAGTTTAGAAATGGCAAAAACCTCTCTTGTTAGATTTTCAGTCTGTACGCAAACCACACAGACCCCAAAAACAAACGGACAAAAAGCTGCCACTGTAGTGTCAGAAACTGTTTCTGGGGTAGAGGGGATAAACTGAGATCAAACGGGGTACTGTCAGGGAAAAAGAAACAGAAGGGACAGATTCCTCCCCAGAAAATGCATGACTTGACAAAGCTGCTAGAGTTTGAGGCAGATTGGGGGGGGGGGGAGCCCCTACCTCCAAAGGCAGCTAGCAGAGGTAGAGAGCTGCAGCCAGATACCTGAAGCTCTGCATCTGGGGGGGAAGGGACAAGCAAAATGAGAATAAAATCAGTGCAAGAAAATCTCTCCGAAGGAGCTACGGAAAAGCTCTGTTGTAAATGTTTTTGTTTTTCACTGACTAGGTAAGGCAAACATAAGCCCCGAGGAGAGTTGCTTTCAGGAATGCCAGCCTCAATGCCGGCTATTGAGGTAGATGCAGTTCTGATTTGGGGCCAGTGTCTAATGAAGGAGAAACACCTGTTGAACCCAGCTAAGGAGATAATAGAAATCTCCCAATGTGCCATAGCTGTTCAAAATGCTTGTTCAAATCTCCCGTTGCAAAAGCAAAAAACTTTGTTCAAACCTCCTGGGCAAGAATTTGCAAGCAAGTCTGGTAAAAGAGAACCAGTTGACTCTCAGACCCGAAAAGAACTATGGGAAACGAAGTCCAAAAGCCAGCTTGCAATAAGGGACTGATATAAGGGAAATGCATTCTGGGAAATGTAGTAGTTCAGATAAAGATGGCGATACTGTCCAAAAACTTTTCAGCTCAGAATGAAGTTTCTTTTCAAAGCAATGCTAGAAAGCTTAATCTTACCTCTTGAGAACTCAGATCAGACAAAAAGCTACCTATAAGAGCAAACAAGGCACTTTAAAATCCTTAAAACAAGGGAAAGCAGTTTATACACTGAACGTTGTCTTAGATATGAAGGAAACTTATGTTGAAATTAAAGAAGTTCTTTGCCTTTTGAACAAATAGCTGGCAATGAATGATTACTTTGCAAAACTAGTGAGACAAGGAAACAGGCATTCAAAAAGAAATGACTGCTTTATAGACTGGAAACAAACTTCAGAAAAGCTGTCTTAAAAAATAGTTGCTTCAGCCGGGCGGTGGTGGCGCACGCCTTTAATCCCAGCACTTGGGAGGCAGAGGCAGGAGGATCTCCGTGAGTTCGAGGCCAGCCTGGGCTACCGAGTGAGTTCCAGGAAAGGCACAAAGCTACACAGAGAAACCCTGTCTCGAAAAAAAAACCAAAAAAAAAAAATAGTTGCTTCACCTGAAAGTTCCTTATAAGAAATCAATGCTAAATATCACAGCTGCTAATAACATCAAGGGTTAAAGCTAATGAAGTGAAAATACTAAATCCTGAAAATGCTTTTTCTCAGAGTAAGTTAATGAAGGAAATGTTTCATGAAAGAACATCTATGTTCTTGACTCCTTTGAATAGTAACAGTTTGGGTGAAAATATTGGAACTAACAACAATCAATTCAAAATGTTTCAACAAATTCAAGATGCTATTCCACAAAAGAAATTTGCCATGCTTTGTGGGCCATATTAGAGCTCACTCCAATCTTCCTGGGTCTTTAGCTGAGGGTAATGCAATGGCTGATAAGCTAACAAAGATAATAGCATTATCCCAAGTGGTAATGGCTCAACAGTCACGTGCTCTTCATCATCAAAATAGCAAAAGCTTAAGAAAGCAATTCAATCTTACCAAAGAAGCAGCTCGTCAAATAGTTAAACAATGTGGGGTATGTCCAAAATATTTTCCTGTCCCTCACTTAGGGGTAAACTCTCGAGGTTTTCTTCCCAATCATCTATGGCAAATGGATGTTACGCATATTGCAGAATTTTGCAAATTAAAATATGTACATGTGACCATTGACACTTATTCAGGATTTTTTAATGGCTAGTACACAACCCGGGGAAGCTACAAAACATGTAATTGTGCGCTACTTGAAGTGTTTTTCATATATGGGTATACCAAAAATTATTAAAACTGATAATGGTTCTGGATATAGTAGTAAGGCATTTCAACAATTTGTACCCAATGGGAAATCGTACATAAAACAGGTATTCCTTATAATCCTCAGGGACAAGGTATTGTAGAAAGGGCTCATAGCAGTCTTAAAATACAACTTCAAAAAATAAAAAAAAGAAGAGGAAGAAATTTACCCTCAATCACCACATAATGCATTAAATCATGTTCTTTTTGTTCTGAACTTTTTGAATATGGATGTCCATCAGCAGTCTGCCGCAGATAATAAGATTTGGCACAGTGGCACCCAAATGACTTTTGCTCAAGTGAAATGGAAAGATCCCTGCTTGGGATTATGGAAGGGCCCCTATCCTGTTTTAATATGGGGTCGAGGACATGTTTGTGTTTTTTCACAAGAGAATGAAGCTCGGTGGTTACCGGAGCGTCTGGTAAGGAGCATGGAACTAAGAAAGGTCAGCTCCAATGGTGTTCCTATAAAGGAACCAGAATGAAAGTAGCTCAATTAGTGTTTCTGAGGTTTTGTCATTGGTTAATGCAAACAGTGAGGAAACAGAGTTCAGAGCTGTGCTGCTTTTGACTTTACTAGCTCCTTTAGAAAAATACTTTATATCACCTAATAGCTGTGCAGTATTTGGCAAAGAGCTTTACAGCAGCTAAATATGGTAATTTCATGCGCAGCATGAAGTGAAGTATTTCGGTAGAACAAACCAAAAGCACTGCTATAATAGAAACGTTTGTCTGAATTGAAGCACTGAGGGGAGCTATTATGAATTTGGGTGAAGGGACAGCCTCTAGTTAAAAACCGTCTACCGCTGACAGTGCATCTCTGCCGGTTCAGGAACCTCTGAGAGAACTCAGCAACTTTGGGGTGTGGCTTTGTCCTGAGAATGTTACAGTCCCCTAGCAACAAGTAACACAATTCTATAATGACAACACTCACTAAATCCCAGTGTTGTATAGCAAAGCTGACTATAAACTCTAAACTTTAGAAATGATGTACGTACTTCCTGTCTAAGAGAATCTTTCTAATAGAGATAGTGATGATAATTAAGAGTAAGAAGTAGAAAAAGATGAAAATAAGATATGTGAGTTTGTAGAAATTATTCTCTTGTTAGATCTCTGTTAAGAAATCTTTGGGTGTTTGCTAAGTTAGATATATGCTAATGGTAGCCCTATATAAGTTTGTAAAATAGATCTATAGAGTTTCTTTAAGAATATAAACTTGCGCCGGGCGTTGGTGGTGCACGCCTTTAATCCCAGCACTCGGGAGGCAGAGGCAGGCAGATCTCTGTGAGTTCGAGGCCAGCCTGGTCTACAAAGCGAGTTCCAGGACAGGCTCCAAAGCTACACAGAGAAACCCTGTCTCGAAAAAAACAAAAAACAAAAAACAAACAAACAAAAAAAGAATATAAGCTTGCAAGAAGTATCTAAGGTAGTATTAAGACATGTAGTAATAAGCTTGTAAGAAGTAAAGATGCTAGTTGTAAATGTAAGTTTAAATAAGAAATAAGATGGAAAGATATTTGCTAAAGTACTTCTATAGTTTCCGTAAGGAGTATAAATAGATGTTAAGGTTATATGTGAGTTTGTAAAAGTGTAAATGTTAAGTGTGAGTCTATTATTAATGTATATGGTGAAAGAACCTGAGACACAGAAGTTAGTGTCATAGTAGACTGCAAAGCAGGCAGTCTGAATGGTTTCAAAAGCTCCAGAAGCCGCTAAGAAGCTAAGAATGGCGGACGCCAGAACCAGCACAAGAAGGCATCTGCAGCTGAGATCCGTGGAAAATCAACACAACACAGGAAAACCTGAGCTAACAGCAAAAACGGTGCAGTTTAAAATATTACTGTAACAAAAAAATGTCTCCAGCTTGAGAATGAAAGTTGCAGAGACGCTTGGTTGAACTAAAATTGGTAACTGCAAAAAGTTTTGGTTGTAAAACGTCTTTTCATATTTGGAAGTGAAAGCCTGATACCAGAATTTACTTTTTTGAACTTTTTGAACTTAAAATGAGACAAAACTACAAAAGGATTTTTGTTATGGATTTCTTCATATTTGGAAGGCCTGTTGGAAAAGGTTCCAGGCCCTCTCGAGGCTATCCTTTACTTTCTATCTGTTTATCTCAGCGATATACATCCTTCTATCTAATATTTCCTGCTGCTCGCACTCAAGAAAACTCTGGGGAACTGTGGGGTTGGTGGGTAAATGCCCCACAGGTCAGCTTGCAAGCTTTCCCTCATCATCACTACCCAGATGAGCTCTCCAGCATTGCCTTGGCCAGCCCAGCCAGTGCAGCCTACAAGGGCCAGTTCTCCTGCTCTTGGGCCCCCAGATCTAGGTACCCCTCACTGATATCACCAGGGCCAGCTCTACTGTTCTGTCCAGGCAAGGTGCAGAGCCCTCTCTCCGGATTGCTGTAGGCAGCATATGAGGGGTGGCAGGGTCAGCCCTCTTGCTCTCACTCCCTCAGTGCTGGCTCACCTGCAATCAGGACAACAGTGTCAGCTCTAGTGTGCTGCCCAGGCTGGATTCAGTGCCTGCTCTCTTGTGTGCTGTAGTTGATATAAGACAGGGCTAGTTCTCTCACTCTCGGCCTGGCAACCACTAGAGATGTCTTTGGGAGGGAGAATAGTTGGCTGCAGATGATGATAGAGCCCTGTTCTGAAATCCCAATGGTCTCTTGCATGATTCACTTATAGCAGCCAGCCAAAGCCTCCAAACAGCATTCCTGCCTGCCACAGACACCTCAAGTACCAGAGGATTTTCTGGATTATATATTCCATGTGGTAGAGTAGCCTTCACAGCAACCTGGACTTGCTGTGAAGAACATTCTCCTGTTCCAGGCCACACACAAAGGGAGCAGATTTCCTACTCACCTTGTATATGGGCCAAAGGAACACATCCAAGTGAGGAATGTGCTGTCTCCAAATCCTAACAGGCCCACTAAAGGTTGAGCTTCTTTCTTGGTGGTTGAAGAGGCAGGGACAATAACTTATCTTTCACCTTAGAAGGAATATCTCAGCATGCCCCACACCACTGAACTCCTAAGAGTTTCACTGGGGCAGAAGGCCCTTGAATTTTGGTTGGATTCATTTTCCATATTTCATTGCACATATGTGTTACTAATGAGTTCAAAGTGGTTGCTCCCTCCTGCTCACTTGGACCAATCAGTATGTCATCGATGTAGTGCACTAGTGTGATATTTTGTGGAAGAAAGAGATAATCGAGATTCCATCTAAATCAGTTATGACACAGGGCTGGAGGGTTAAGGTACCCTTGATGTAAAATTGTACGGGCATAATGCTGGCCTTGTGAACTGAAATCAAATTACTTCTAGTGGTTCTTCTGGAGAGATACTGAGAAAAGGGCATTTTCTAGATCAATAGCTGCATACCATGTACCAGGAGATGTGTTAATTTTCTCAGGAAGGGCCACCGCATCTGGTACAGCAGCTACAGTTGGAGTCACTACCTCATTGAATTCTCAAGAGTCAGCTGTCATTCCCCATGATCCATCTGTCTTCTGCACTGGCCAGATAGAAGAATTAAGGAGATGTGTTGGGAACCACCATCTGCAATTGCTCCAGGGGTGTGATATTGGTTTTGACTCACTATTTTCTTTGGCAGAGGAAGCTCTAAAGGCTTCCACTTACCCTTTCCAACCATAGTGGCTCTCACTCCACAGGTCAGGGAACCAATGTGAGAATTCTGCTCATTTGTAAGTATGTCTATCCCAGTTATCCATTCTGGAACGGGGGAATAACTACAGGAGAGTTCATGGACCCCCTGTATCTACTGTGAGCCAGACTTCAGCCAAAACTCCATTAATCACCTGGCCTCTCTAAGCCCCTACTTTACCTGGAGGGCCACAATGTTGGGATCTCCAAGAATCAGTGTCAGTTCAGAGCTAGTATATAATACACCCCAGAAAATAGGATTGTTTCCATTATCCCAGCCTACTTTTATCTTGTGAAAGGCCTTAGGTCTCTCTGGGGAAAGACTGGAGAAAGGCTAACAGTAAAACTTTTAGGTATTTTATGAAGGTCTTTCCTCAGGGAAACCCAGGTGTTCCCTTTAAGGGGTTCTACGTTTCCAATCAGGCTCAAGTCTGGAATATATTCGCTGGCCTTGATTGACATTTGCTACAATCCAGTACACTGATTGTAAAAAGTCTTTCTTTCATTTGTTTGAGAATTTTTCTGCTTATAAAGGTCAAATAGAAAATCAGTAGGCTTCTCTATTTTCTGCCTGGAAACACCATGATTGGTCAGCCAGTACCATAGGTCCAAAAGAGTCATGGCATCATAAATTTCACTTGCTTGGGCTGATCATTACATTTAGGCCATTATAAACATTGTCTATGTTGTGCACTATGATAACTACTCTCATCTTTCCTATGGTGATTGATTCAGTGCTGTCATATGGCCCATGCTACCTCAGGACCCAGTTGAAGCCAGTGCATTTAACTCATCCAATAGAGCAGCAATGTCTCCAGACCTAAGGTCTGGCACAAGGACAAGGGGGACAAAAAATACTTCGAGCAGATCCCAGCAGGTGAGAGACCTGTGGCCATGCCACACCACCAGAACAACCACCCTCTGGACTCTGATCCAACAAGACCCACTCTGCCTACCAAACCCTCCTCCCCCAGCAACCTCTCCATGGGCAGCCCTCTCCCCCAACATCAGCGGACCCTATAGGAACAAGTGCCACTCACACCAGTTGGAAGAATGTTAGTGACTGGTCTCCCAGCTGAACTGCCCCAAGCCCCAGGCCCTAAGCCTCACAGCACATCTTGTTCTCCTGCTCCCAACTCAGGGACACCAAAGCAGCTGGGTTCTGGCCCCAACTCTGGTGGAACCCCACTGTTCTGCTGCAGACCTTAGCAGCCAGCCAGCGGGTGAGAGACCTGCAGGGAGGCTGCACCACCACTGCTGCCACCCAGTGGACTCTTCCCAAAAGTCCTACTCTGCCACCCAACTATGTAGCATGAATCTTAAACAGTCTTATTAATAAAACAAACTCAAGGCCTGGTATTGGGGTGAACGCTGGAAGATCAGAGAGACAGAACAGGCCACAGCCACCTCACCTCGCCAGTTCCTCAGCTGATCCTGTTTCCTCAGACTGGAAGCTTCTGAGTCCTCATCCAGAATGAATCTCAGCTGAAATGCTGCTCCAAAGCCTGAAACCTTAACCAGCTAAAAGCTGCTAGTTTCTGGTCCTCACGCCTTATATATCTTTCTGCTATCTGCCATCACTCCCTGGGATTAAAGGCTCGCTTTCTGGGATTAAAGGCGTGTGCCACCACGCCTGGCTGTTTCCAATGTGGCCTTGAACTCACAGAGATCCAGAGGGATTTCTACCTCTGGAGTGCTAGGATTAAAGGTATGAGTGTCACCATTTTCTACCCTCTGTATCTAGTGGCTGTTCTGTCTCTGACCCCAGATTAGTTTATTAGGGTGCACAATATTTTGGGGAACACAATACCACCATACAACTACACTTACCCCAGGATCCTCCAGTTCTCTTCACCAACATCAGCAGACCCTATAGACACAAGCACCACTCACACCAGTTTGAAGAACAGCAGCCCCTATAAGCACAAGCACCACCTACAAAAGTTGGAAGAATGAATGGTTAAACACCAGTGTAAGAATACATTCAACATCATAAAGGGCAATATGGCGCCACCAGAACCCAGCAAACCTACAACAAAAAGAATGAACATCCCAATGCAGAAAAAGCAGAAGAAAATGACCTTAGAAATAACTTTATGAAGATACTAGAGACCTTTAACGAGGAAATAAAAATTCCGTTAATGAAATCAAGGAAAAGACAAATAAAAAATCAGAAGAAAGCAATAAATCCTTCAAAGAAAGCCAAGAAAAAACAAACAGGTGAAGGAAACACTTCAAGACTTGAAAATTGAAACAGAGGCAATAAAGAAAACACAAACCAAGGGAATTCTCAAAATGGAAATTCTGGGTAAGCAAACAGGAATGACACATGCAAGGAGCTCCAGCAGAATACAAGAGATAGGAGAAAGAATCTCAGGTTTTGAAGATACAATAAAGAAATAGATTCATCACTCAAAGAAAATGTTAAATCCAAATAATTCTCAGCACAAAACATCCAGGAAATCTGAGACACCATGAAAAGACCAAACCAAAGAATAATAATGACAGAAGAAGGAGAAGAATTCCAGTTCAACGGCACAGAAAATATATTCAACAAAATCATGAAAGAAAACTTTTCAAACTTAAAGAAGGACATGCCTATGAAGGTACAAGAAGCTTACACAATACCAAATAGACTGGACCAAAAAAACAAAAACAAGTCACCTCACCACATAATAATGGAAACACTAACCATACAGAGTAAAGAATGACTATTAGGAGCTGCAAAGGAGAAAGGCCAAGTAACATATAAAGGCAGAACTATCAGAATTACCCCTGACTTCTAAATGGAGACTCCAAAAGCCACAAGGTCCTCGACTGACATTTTCAGACACTAAGAGACCACGGATGCCAGCCCAGACTACTATACCCAGCAAAATTTAAGTCATGATATATGGAGAAAAAAACATATTCCATGACAAAATCAGATTTAAACAATACCTATCAACAAATCCAGCCCTACATAAAGTAATAGAAGGAAAACTCCAACCTAGGGAAGTTAGCTGCACCCATGAAAACACAGGTAATAGATAATATCACATGAGCAAAATCCAAAGAAGGGAAACACACACACACACACACACACACACACACACACACACACACACACACA
>CABHPR010121196.1:15788-38487 GCA_902168415.1 Peromyscus melanophrys
ACACACACACACACACACACACACACACACACACACACACACACACAATGATCTGACCAATAAAACAAAAAATAACAGGATTTAAAAATCACTAGTCATTAATATCCCTTAATATCAATGGAATCAATTTGAGTATAAAAAGACACAGGATAAGAGAAACAGGACACATATTTCTGCAAGAAACACACCTCATCTTCAAAGACAGGGATTACCTCAAAGTAAAGGGTTAGGAAAAGATTTTCTAATCAAATGGTCCTAAGAAGTAAGCTTATGTAGGAATCCTTATAGCTAACAAAATAGACTTTAAACTAAACTTAATCAAAAGAGATGGAGAAGGACATTTCATATTAATCACAGAAAAAATCTATCAAGATGAAGTCTCAATTCTGAACATTTATTTCCCAAATAGAAAAGCACTCACATTTGTGAAAGAAATATTACTAATGGTTAAATCACACATCAAACCCCATACATTAATACTGAGGGACTTCAACACGCCATTCTCACCATTGGACAGATCTGCTGGACCGAAACTTAACAGAGAAATAAGGGAGCTAACAGGTGTTATGACTCAAATGGACTTAACAGACATCTACAGAACATTTCCCACAAACACAAAAGAATGTACTTTGTTTCTACCACCTCATGAAACCTCTAAATTTGACCAAATACTTAGTCAGAAAGCAAATATCAACAGGTACAAAAAAATTTGAATAAGCCACTGTTTCTTATGAAAGCATGATGGCTTAAAGTTAGAATTCTACAACAACACAAACTACAGAAAGCTTACAAACTCACGGAAACAGAACAACTCTCAACTGAAATGCAATTGTGTTAATGAAGGAAAAAGAAAGAAATTAAAGACTTCCTACACTTCAATGAAAATAAAGGCACAACATACCCAAACTTATGGTACACTATGAAAGCAGTGCAAAGAGGAAAGTTCATAACACTATATGCCTACACAAAGAATTTGGAGAACTCTCACACTAGTGACTTAACAGTATTGGAGACTATTGGGGTCCAGCCCCTAATAGTCTCTTTTCCAGCGTCCAGGGAAGAATCTATCAACCAGGTGAGAATCTATTCTTAAGGTTAGCAAATCAATCTGCGCACGCATCTACTCCCCCATCTCTCGCTTTACAGTTATATATCCAAACAATCACAATTCTCCCCTCCACCCAGGTCACCCAGCCTGAATTTCCTCAGGCAGTGATTGTCCGCTTTCAGGGTCAAACGGAGAGGTGATAAGAATCACATAGAAAGGCAGTAATTGTTAATTACCATTTGCAACCCAAAGGGGAAGTGACTAATGAATTAACTAAAGGCTAAATGTGGGTAATATCTAAGAAGAGGGATCTTATGTGCACAACTATAGTCTTAAATGTGATTGGTAGAAAATGTTAAAAATCTGTAAGTTGCTAGGTCAATGGGAGAAAATAAAACTGCCTTCTTTTTTTCCTGTGACTCCTATCTGTCCAAGCTATCTGCCGTTTTTCTGCATGGTGGGGGAGAGTGTGCTCAGTCCTTAGTGTACAGCTAGATGCCTCTGGTGATAGTTAAAGGGAGATCTGGAACTAGAGGCAAGGTTTGGGAAAGGAGGAAGTAAAGCTTAATGGCACATCTGCCAGGCTTTCTCAAACAGGTAGCCTGGACGCTTAGGTCTGTTCTTAGAGAGTACAGAGGTATCTCTGATAAGGTACTTTCCTCCAACTGGGGATGGACCTGGCTGGATGCTGTCAATGATGATAATTACAGGGAGGCTTGAACTGGGGTTCTGGCTGAGTATAGCGGTCAGCACACAGGTTATCTAAATATTCCTAGAAGTGGTTAGGTAAGGAGTTAATAGTCTATAAAGTTAGTAAGGCTGTAAGAAGGGAGGGTCTGAGCTAAATTGTGTAAAGCTGTTACTTAACGTCCATCTGACCTAGGCGGTGTCTCCTTGCAGAATTTACTTTAAGTCAGGAGACTTGCAAGTGGGCTGTTATCACTGTTAGTCCTTGAAAGTTGGGCCCCAACCTAGGCGGTGTCTCCTTGTGGAATTTACCTTAAGTCAGGAGACTTGCACGTGTGCTGTTATCATTGTTAGTCCTTGAAAGTGGCCAAGGGAGATATCTGATTCCAGAGAAAGCCTTTCCTGAGACTGTTCTCCTAATACCTGGAATGTGTATGTCCAGAGAGTGATCAGTCCGAACTGTTAGCCCTTCTTAGGGAAAACTATGAGGGCACACATGATTTTCATAACAGAAGACAGCTGATATATAACAAGCCAAGTAACACCAAAAGCTTCTTGGAATTTGGCTTCCTCTGGAGGAATTCCTTGATCCCTCCAGGCAGTGACTTTGCCATAACCAGCTGAGTTGTGATACATTCCTGCGGTCTGCAGTATAACAGCACAACTCAGGGCTGAAAACAACAAAACAGAAACAAAGAGAACACTACAAAGAATCAATGAAACAAAGAGTGGGGTTTTTTTTTTGAGGAAATCAACAAGGTAGACAAACCCTTATCCAAAGTAATGAAAAGGCAGAGAGAGAATATCCAAATTAGCAAAGTCAGAAATGAAAAGGAGGATATAACAATGGACACTGCGGAAATACAGAGAAACCCTTGTAAATACTTCAAAAACCTGTACCCCACAAAATTAGAAAATCTGAAAAAATGGACAATTTTCTGGATAGGTACCACTAAAATTAAATTAAACCCTGATGAACAATTTAAACAGACCTATAACTCCTATGAAAATAGAAGTGGTCATTAAAATCTCCCAACCAAAAAAAGCCTAGGGCTAGAGGGTTTCAGTGCAGAATTCTACCAGAATTTCAAAGAATAATACCAATATTTCTCAAATTGTTCTACCCAACGAAAACTGAAGGAACATTGCCAAATTCTTTATATGAGGGTACATTTACCCTGATATCCAAACCACACAAAGATGCAACAAAGAAAGAGGATCACTGACCAATCTCACTCATGAACATTGATGCAAAAATACTCAATAAAATACTGGCAAAGAGAACACATAAAAAAAATGATCCGCCATGATCAAGTAGGCTTCATCCCAGAGATGCAGGGATGGTTCAACATACGAAAGTCTGTCAATGTAATCCACCATATTAACAAACTGAAATTTTAAAAACCACATGATCATCTCATTAGATGCTGAAAGGCCTTTGACAAAATTTAACACCCCTTCATAATAAAGGTCTTGGAGAGATCAGGGATACAAGAACACACCTAAACATAATAAAAGCAATATACACAAGCCAACAGTCAACATCAAATTAAATGGAGAGAAACTCAAAGTGATTCCACTAAAATCAGGAACAAGACAAGGCTCTCCTCTCTCTCCATATGTATTCAATATAGTAGTCAAAGGTCTATCTAGAGCAATAAGACAACAAAGAGAGATCAAAGAGATGCAAACTAGAAAGGAAGAAGTCAAACTTTTGCTATTTGTAGATGATATGATTGTATACATATGTGACTCCAAAAATTCTACTGTGACATTAACCCACACACCTATGAACACACCTGATTTTTGACAAAGAAGCCAAAATTATATAATGGAAAAAAGAAAATATCTTCAATAAATGATGTTGGCATAACTGGATATTGTCATGTAGAAGAAAGCAAATAGACCCATGTCTATCACCCTCCACAAAACTCAAGTCCAAGTGGATCAAAGACCTCAACATAAATCCTGTTGCACCAAACTTGATAGAAGAGAAAATTGAAAATAGTCTTAAGCACATTGGCAAATGAGACTACTTCCTGAGTATAACACCAGCAACACCAACACTGAGATCTACCACTAATACATGGGACCTGAAACTGAAAAGCTTCTGTAAGGCAAAGGACACTGTCAATAAAAAAAAATGGCAGCCTACAGAATGGGAAAAGATCTTCACCAACCTCACATCTGACAGAAGGCTGATCTCTGGAATACATAAAGAACTCAAGAAACTAGACATCAAAATAACAAATTATCCACTTAAAAAATTGGGTACAGATCTAAAGAGAGAATTCTTAACAGAAGAATATCAAATGGCTGACATACACTTAAACAATTGTTCAACAACCTAGTCATCAGAGAAATGCAAATCTTACACCTCTCAGAATGGTTAAGATAAAAAAACACCAAACACTGATGACAGCTTATTTTGGGGAGGATATGGAGTAAGGAGAACACTCCTCCATTGCTGATAGGAATGCAAACTTGTACAGCCACTTTGGAAATCAATGTGGTGATTTCTCCGAAAATGGGAATCAATCTACCTCAAGACACAGCTATACCAATCATGGGCATGTACTCAAAGGATGCTCAGTCCACAAGGACACTTGTTCAACTATGTTCATAGCAGCATTATTTGTAATATATAGAACCTGGAAGCAACCGACATGCCCTTCAACTGAAGAATGGATAAGGAAAATGTATTACATTACACAATGGAGTATTAATCAGCTGTAAAAAACAATGACCTTGAGAAATATGCGGACCAAGGGATGGAACTAGGAAAAAAAAAACATTCAGAGTGAGGTAACCCAGACCCAGAAAGACAAACATGATATGTGCTCACTCATAAGTGGATATTAGGAGTAAAGTACAGGATAACTAACCTACAATCCACAGCCCAGAGAGGCTAGATAACAAAGAGGGCCCAAGAGGGATGCATGGATTTCCCTGGGAAGGGGAAATAGAAGAGATCTGCTGGATAAATCGGGGAAGTGGTGGTAGGATGGGAACTTGAGGGAGCAGGTTGTGGGGGCTGAGCATGGAAGGAGCATTATGGGCTGGATGAAGGGGGAGAGTAATGAGAGAAGCATCTTGGTGGGGGGGCATTTTGTGGTGAGAAAGAAACCTGGTGCCATGGAAACTCCCAGAAATCCACAAAGATGACCCTAGCTAAGACTCCAAGAAATAGGGGAGAGAATGCCTGAACTAGCCTTCCCCTGTAATCAGATTGATGACTACCCTAATTGTCATCAGAGATCCTTTACCCAGTAACTGATGGAAGTAGATGCAGAGACCCATAGCCAAGCACTGGGCCAAACTCAGTGAGTCCTCCTGAAGAAAGGGAGGAGGGATTGTATGAGCCAGAATGGTCAAGTTCATGGTGGTAAAACCCATAGAGGTAGCTGACCTGAGCTTTCGGGAGTACATGTACTCTGAACCAACAGTTAGGGAGCCTGTATGGGACTGCCATAGGCCATCTGCATGTATGGGACAGTTGTGTAACTTGGTCTGTTTGTAAGGCTCCTAGCAGTGAGACCAGGACCTGTCCCCTGTACTTAAGATGGGTTTAGGGAACCTGTTCCCCATCCTGTATTAACTCCCCAGCCTTGATGCAGGAGGAGGAGTTGGATTCTACCTCAACTTGATGTGCCATACTTTGTTCAAGCCCATGGGAGGCCTGACCCTTTCTGAATGGAGATGGAGGAGGAATGGATGGAGAGAGGGGTAGGTGGGAATCAGGGGGAAGGAAGAGGAGGAGAGGAGGGAGGAGAAATTGTGGTCAGTATGGAAAAGAAATGAAAAAAAATGTTAATTAAATTAACTTAAAAAAAAAAACACTTCAAATGTGCTGGTGCCCCCTCAACATTTTGCATTTTATAGGATTAGTGAAAGACATTTCTTCTGCACCTTCCCATTGTTGAGGATTAGGTTTTATAAAGTACACCCTCTCTAGCACTGCAAATTTTCCTGAGATTTAAAATGCCTTCTTTAACCCTAAGCCAAGGGAGGTCAGGCATCTCCAGCTCCCTTTCAGTAGGCCATCTTTTGACAAATCCTTCAGCCTCTGGCACCATTTTAACTGTGAGCTTCCATATTAAACCTAGAATCTCCACCCAGAAGGATATCAAAAAACTCAGCCCAATCTACTTTTATGTTCTTTCCACAATTATCCTACACCATCAAAACCCATTTTCACACATATTCCCAGACTGATGCTAGAATCAATTAGGAATCATTAAGCCCTTTGGTAGTGTAGCACACCTCCCAATGGACTACACTTCTACTGCTCCTCCAAGAGCCTGCTTTGGTGTAAGTTTGTTTATAGGTCTAGAGACAAATATTGGAGTACCCTGAGGAACATCAGTATTATCTGGCCTGGCATTTCCTTCTGAGAAAGTCACTTCTGGTTTATCAGACAATGAAGGATTGTTTCCTCAGTCACATGTGGCAATATTTCAAGGTATGGGACTCATGGTACTACTTCCTCAGGTAAGATAAACACTTGAGAATATGAGGATTCAAGTTCTCAACTGTAATAGGGTCCTCCCACACATCCCCACCACAAGTGATAGGGTCCCACTCTGTTTTTTTGTTTTTTTTTTTCCCCTGGCGCTGAGGACCAAACCCAGGGCCTTGTGTTGCTAGGCAAATGCTCTACCACTGAGCTAAATCCCCAACCCCAGGATCCCATTCTTTACCCATGCTCTTACTACAACTGCTTACACTGTCTGAGGCTAGGGCTTGAACATTTTCTACCTTATAATGAGGGCTTCGGTTTGATTTTCCACAACTTGAGCTCTGGAGCTGTTGGAGAGAAGATTCTCTTCTAGTGTACACTGAGCAACATTTAGACTGCATCTGGAGCCAGTAAATTTCATTACTAAGTTCTTTGTTATTCTTCACGGCATTCTGAAGTGCTAGAAGCTGGTTAGTTTTATCATAGAGCTCATCCCTTTACTTTATCACTTTATCCAAAGATGCTAAGAGTAAAAACATCCAGCGGCATCGTTTCCCTTATTTTCTCTCAAATTGTCAGATGTTTCATATACAGGATCCTCAAATACATTGCTGCTCACAATTAGTGAATCAGAATAATAAAATGCATTTATCTCCTTAACATTGTGATACAGTTCACACCATGGTCTTTCAGCATTCTCCAAGCTACCAGAAGAGGGAGTGACTGGAGAGGTTTCAGTACCTGAAAGACTAGTGAATTGAAAAGCCTATTCCAGATACCTAAAGAATTCATTCCTATACTTCTGTTGTTCCAGGGCCACTTCTTGACCAAAATCTGTGTAGTCAGAAAATCCAAAAATTCGGTCATTGCTCCCTCAACAAGGCTGGATGTCTTGGCTGGTCTTCAGTATATGGTGGAATCCCAAAGAAATAAGTAGGCTTCAAGGCCAATGAAGGACTGGATGTGCTAACAAGGAAATGAGCTCATACCAGGAAAGGAGCAAAAATTTCATTGTTCCCTGTATTTCTATAGGCTTCCAGGAGAAGGTGTGGTCTAGATTAAAGGTTTAGCTTCCAGCATCAAGATCATTTTCAAAGGTGTGTGGCTCCAGCCTCAAAGGTCAGGACTACAAGCAGATTCACCCCCCCCCTTTAAACCAGGCAAATATATTTTCTCACAGGTGTGCCCTCCATTTCTGAATTGTAGTTCATTCCAGATGAGGTCAAGTTGACAACCAAGAGTAGCCATCACACCTAGTTATGCCAGAAACTACGTCTCTTTTTTTTTTTTGTGAGATTTTGGTTTTTCGAGACAGGGTTTCTCTGTGTAGCTTTGCGCCTTTCCTGGAACTCACTTGGTAGCCCAGGCTGGCCTCGAACTCACAGAGATCCGCCTGCCTCTGCCTCCCGAGTGCTGGGATTAAAGGCGTGCGCCACCAACGCCCGGCCAGAAACTACGTCTCTTAAAATCTCACCAAAGCACTCACATAATGTGAGCTAAGCAATGGCAAGTACAATGGACATACCAAAGTGGATGGGGAAAAAGGCCTCAACCCTACACAGAGAACTACAGGCAACTGGGGAATGCTGGGAGCAGGAGACTTGGTTTCCTCTCAGGAAGAGCACATCAACTGGTTATCCTGTATCGCAGCCTTGGAAAAATACATATAAGTAACATGATAGGGACAGAGGTTATATTTAGGAACATGTATTTTTCTTTTCGTTCTTTGCTTTTTTTGTTTATATTTGTTTTAGAGACAGAGTTTCTCTGTGTTGCCCACACTGTCATGGAACTCTGTCTGTAGACCAGGCTTGTCTTGGTCTCAGAGAACTGCCTGCCCTCTTCTCATGTGCTGGGATAAAGGTGTGTTCCACGACAGTCTTACAGGAGTATACATGTACATGAATATACATATATGTATGCAATAAGTTACTGAAATAAGTGGCCACGAATTTAAAAGAGAGCAGGGAAGGAAATAGGGGAGGATTTGGCAGTAGGAAAGGGAAAGGAGACTTATTGTAATTATATTATAATCTCAAAAGATTTAAAGTATATATAAAAAAAAAGCAGCCGAGCGGTGGTGGCGCATGCCTTTAATCCCAGCACTCGGGAGCAGAGGCAGTGGGATCTCTGTGAGTTCGAGGGCAGCCTGGACTACAGAGTGAGTTCCAGGAAAGGCACAAAACTATACAGAGAAACCCTGTCTTGAAAAAAAAAATTTAAAAAAAGCAAAGCAAAAGTAAAAGGGACAAACAGCAACAAATCCAAAGTAAAACTAAAACAAATAAAAAAGGTCGTACACCTATCAGGAAAATGCAGACTAGGGCTCCGTTAAGCTTCCGTGTTGCCCTTGCTACAATGGCCATCATCAGGAATAGAAATAACTGACTTTGGCGTCAGTGTGGGGGAAGGAGGTCATACACTGCTGTGGGAGTAGGAACCAAAGAACCAACTTTTGAAATCAATGTTTATGTTCTCAAATAAATGAATAACTACAATTCCTCTGTGAGCCAATTACAGAACTGATCCATGGCACTATTCCTGTGGAAACAAAGATGGACATCTACTTACGACAGGTAAGGAACCTATGACAAATCAACATTAGGAAACCAACAAAGTCTAACTTGATGAACCAGTGAGGATTTTTTTCCAAAGGGGTGTTTTGTCTGCATGTATGAGTGCATGCAAAGTGTGTTCCTTGTGCCACATGAGTGCCCTAGAATGAGGTTACACATTGAGTCCCCATGTGAGGGTGCTGGGAATTCAAAGGGAGTCTTCTGAAAGAGCAGACAGTGCTCTGAACCACTGAGTCATCTCTAAAATCAAGTCGACCAGTGAGTTTTATTTGGGGTAACACAAGACTGTGGGGGAGGGGTCATTCATAGAAGCATAAAGCAGTCAATGACAGCTGCGTCACCCTGTGAGGGTGATGATTAATGAAGCTGGAAACCTGGGTATCACTGCACAGCTTGCAGGCACCTCAAGGGAGGTTCAAGCCACTCACTACTTCCCCCAGGCAGCTTCTCTTGTTTGGTCCAGGCAACTTAACTGTGTCTGCTTCATGGCTGCTCTGAGCATCTTCTGTGCAGTTCAGCTGTCTAACAGTGTCAGCAGTCTTCACCAGTTATATATGCTTGAGGCAAGAGGGCACTAGTGAATCTTGCCAGTTTCTGTGACTTCCCAAAGCTATTAAGTTTTCTATTCCTGAGCTTTAAGAGCTTCTCTGCAGGACTGAACGTATCTCCTCCCCTTTGAGAGAGTGTCTCACCCCTTGTGTCACATTCCATCTGGGGTCTTATATCAGGTATCCTGAATGTGAGATATTTACATTAGAATTCATAACAGTAGCAAAATTACTGTTATGAAATAATAACAAATAGTTTTATGGATGGAGGTCACTATAATATGAAGTACTGTATTAAAGGGTTGCAGCATCTGGAAGCTGGAGAACCACTGCCTTAGAGCATCCCATTACTTTGTCTCTCTTTTCAAGCCCTGTGCTTTAAGGAGATTCCTTTAAGATGGAAAGATTTAATTGCAGAGGAAACTGATATACAATAATCATCCCTGGGCATGAACTCCTAAGACTTGCCATTTTACCAATGAGCACTTGCCCATCAAGTTCATTATATTTTATTCCCTTTATTCACTGTATCTAGGAAATGGAATCAATCTAGATGTCCATAAACTGAAACATGAGTAAATGAAAATGTGATAATTATCTATATAAACCTGCGTAGTATCCAGGTATAAATAAAGATGAAAGCGTGAAATCTAGATGTACCTGTAAATAAATAGAAATTATGATGAGTTCAGTTATCTAGGCCCCCAAACTCAAATATCACATATTCTCTTACATCTGTGTGTCTAAGCTACAAACTTGGTTTTGTGTGTTCAAGTAAGACTCCATGTAGAAGCTAGGAATCTAGAAATGGATCATTAGTGGGGAGATGGAGGAAGAGAGGATAGATAGTAGAATACAGGTGATATGAAATTAGAGGGTGGGAATCCTGGGGGCAGGATGGTTCAAATATGTAGTGGAGAGAGGGCTGCTGAAAGATCAACTCAAATGAGATGTCCCTGAAGAAGCTACATGGGAACCTATCATTTTGCAACCCAACTGAAAAATACAATAATAGAGGACAGTGGACACGTTATAAAAGTCTAACTGGGGATGGGGTAGGGAGAAAGGATAAAGAGTGGATGGGTCAACCAAAAGTAAAGATTTGTGAAGAAGCCTTATGAAATCCCCCTATCTTACAGAATAACAGTAAACATGATTTTAAAATCTTTGAACAGAGGTCTCCCACATGGGAAAATAATGCTTCTCCCAGTCACCAGAACTATTTAACTCTCTGTACCAGATACTGGTTTATCTGCTTAGGACTCCCTGGTCAGGGAGGCCCTATTGTCACCCTAAATACCCTAAACACAACAGATCATTCCCAGTGCTCTTGCTTGGGACCATAAGTACACGGTGTAGCTGAAGACACCAAACACTTTGGTTGCAAGATATAGAGAGAGGAATATTGAACTTACCAGGCAACTCTCCCTGCTGGCTAGCTTTCCTAGCACTGTAAGGTTCTGTGCAGGCTGTTGGTAGAGAAATTATGTCAATGGTCTTACTTACCCCTGGGCCATGCATCTTACCAATACTAACCAAACCTAGATGTGTGTACTGGTGCAAAACTGGCACCAGAGTTTATGAACATAAACAAACTCTCTTGATTGTATTTCAAGCTTGCACTACAGAGGAATTCATGCCATGGTAAAAAAAAAAAAAAAAAACAAAACCAAAAAAACAACATGACTTTGAAACTATAGGTTCTAGGGTAGAACATATTGATGTTTTGATAATCATGAGCATTAATCAGCCTTCTAAATATTCATGTTTAAAATTATCACTTTGTATTACTCTCCATGTTGATAAAAAGAAGTCTCCTCTTAATAGTAGGTAGTTGGTAATGCATAGGCTCATAACTGTTCAAAAATTTTTAAGAACAAGCTACTCTGTAAGATTGGGGCAATTACCATTTCATCATAACTGAGGGTGGGTCCTATGAGTCTCCTTTCTCAGTGAAGGTATACTAGCAGTTCCTGGGAGCTATATCATTTTATTATAGTTTCAAGTAAATTCTTCCTAATTTTTCTTAAGTACTTCAAAATGAATTTCTGCATACCTGCAGGGCTTTTTATTTTCTTGTTGTTTTGGGTTTTCAAGATAAGGTTTCCCTGTGTAGCCATGGCTAACTTGGAATTTGCAATGTAGATAGACAATGCTGGCCGAGAATGCACAGGGGTACACCTTCCTCTGTCTCCAAAGAGCTGGGATTTAAGGTGTATGTCACCACATCCTTAGCCTTTGGCGATTTCTAAGTTGTATGTCAATATTCCAGTGATGTCACAGTCACAGCTTGTCTCTCTAGTTAGTTACTTTCCTGCCATTTGTATGATTTGACTCTAGTATGAAGATGAAGGTGAATAAAAGAATTTATCAGTGTTTTCTTCAATGATGAATTTTCTTTTATCTGTGCAGTATCAACACTATGTAAAGGGTTTGTCAAATTCAATGTATTTTGAGATGTGTAATTTCCAATGGACTGAAAAAAAAACATGGGGAGTATATACTCTCTACCTTTATATGGTTTCACAGAAGTATGAATTTTGTAATGTACAGCAGAAGAAAACTAAAGGTTTTGTCATATATTTTATGTTTCTTTATTAGGACTTTTTTTTTTTTTTTTTGGACACAGAGTCTATATAGCCCTGGCTGTTCTGTAATTCAGTATGTAGATGATGATGTCCTCTGACTTAAGAGACCTTTTTGCCTCTACTCCTGGGTTCTGAGAATAAAGGAGTACACCACCACACCTGGCATTTATATGAATTTTTGGAATGTTGAACAAGATAAATGTTTTTATGACATTTTTTTTTTAACCAGGGCTAGAGACATGGCTACATGGGGAAGAGCACTGGTTGCTCTTCCAGAAGGCCAGTGTTCAATTCCTAACACAGGCATGGCAGTTCAAAATGGACCATAACTCCAGTCTAGGGGATCTGATGACCCCTTCTTGACTCCATCTACACCAGGCACACATGTAATGCACAGACATATTGGCAGCAGAGCATATAGATGGATTAAAAGAAATAAAAAGCCTTTCCCATTATTACAATTGCAGAATTTTATTTTAATATAAACTCTAGGATATTTTAAAAAATTTAAACCTTCATTAATGACTGTCATAAGTTTCTTATCTTTATGTTTCTATTTTGTATACTGCTGTGATTTGAAAGCAGAGAATATTGGAAAATGCTATATCACACATTACTTACAATGGTGTGTTTCTCTCCAGTATGAATTTTCTAAAGCCTCGTAAGATTAGGAATCTGGATAAAAGATGCGTCAGTCTTTGCATTTGTATGGTTTCTTTCCAGTATGAATTTTCTGATGTGCACTGAGGTCAGGAGCACCTTGTAAAAGATTTGTCACATTTCTTGCAATTGTAAGGTCTCTCTCCAGTATGAACTCTCTGATGTGTTCTAAGATGTGAGTCCCAGTTAAAGGATTTGTCACATTCCATACTTTGTAAGCTTTCTCCCCAGTGTGATCGCTGTGATGTCTTCTAAGATTTGAGCAATTGGAAAGGGATTTGTCACATTCTTTACAATTGTAATGTCTCTCTCCAGTATGAACCCTCTGATGTCTTATAAGATTCGAATAGCAGATATAGGACATGTCACAGTCTTCACATATGTGAAGTTTCTCTCCAGTATGAAAATTTTGATGTTTCTTTAAACCACAGATTGGGCAAAAGATTTGTCACATTCCTGACAACTATACGGTTTTTCTCAAGTATGAACTCTGTAATGTTTTCTAAGATGTGACTTCTTGGTAAAGGACTTGTCACATTCCATACATTTGTAAGGTTTCTCGTCAGTGTGAAGTCTCTGATGTCTTTTAAGATTTGTACGACTGGTAAAGGATTTATCACATTCCTTACAACTGTAAGGTCTCTCTCCAGTGTGAACTCGCTGATGTGTTTTAAGACTTGCAATATGGATAAAGGACATGCCACACTCTTTGCATTTCGGAAGTTTCTCTCCAGTATGAATTTTCTGATGTGCTCTAAGATATGAGCAACTACTAAAAGATCTGTCACATTCCTTACATTTGTAAAGTTTCTCTCCAGTGTGAACAATCTGATGTCTTTTAAGATATGAGTATTCACTAAAGGATTTGTCACATTCCTTACATTTGTAAGGTTTCTCCCCAGTATGAATTTTCTGATGTCTTCTAAGGGTTGAGTCCCAAGTAAAATTTTTGTCACATACCTCACATTTGTAAGGCTTTTCACCAGTATGGATTCTGTAATGCCTGTTAAGTTGTGATAATTTAAGGAAGGATTTATCACAGTCTTTGCATTTGTGAGACTTCTCTAGAGAATGACTTCTCTGATGGCTACTCAATAATGAATAGTGGGTAAAGGCTCTGTCACAGTCATTGCATTTGTAAGGCTTCTCTCCAGTATGGAGTCGGGAATGGCTTTGAAAGTGTGAAAGCTGATGAAAGACCTTGCCACATTCTTTACAACTATAATATCTACCAGCAGTATGCATTTTCTGGTGTTTCTTGAAAGTGGAAGAGTGGGCAAAGGATTTGTCACATTCCTTACATTTGTAAGGTTTCTCTCCTGTATGCCTTTTCTGATGGCTATTAATTCCTGACAACTGACGAAATGACTTTCCACATTCTTTGCACTTGTAAGGTTTCTCCCCAGTATGAAGTCTTAGATGTATTTTAAGACTTGAACGCTGGGAAAATGATTTTTCACAAACTTTGCACTTGTAGGGTTTAATTCCAGTATGAATTCTCTTATGTTCAGTGAGGTATGAGGAAACCCTGAAGCATTTCCCACATTTCCCACATTGGTATGGTTTCTCTCCAGTGTGCATTGATTGTTGCAAAAGACTGTGTGCAGAGCTGGAATCGTCATCATATTCTCCCTGCCTGGGTTCTTGAGTAATGCTGGAACTCAAATTTAAAGATTTCTCACAGTCTTTGGATTTGCAAGGTTCTTCTGCAGTGTGCATGCTTTCATGTCTGTCTGAGATTGATGAGTCAATAGAGGCATCCCTGTCATTACTGGAACTGTAGTTAGTAGAGTTTTCTGCAGTTTGACTTGTTCTATAAAGTGCACATGTGGAGGGGTCATGAAGCACTTGGGCAAGCTCAGTACACTGACAAGACTCCTTTTCAGTCTTCACATGTTGATGGACAGGATCGCAGTTGCAATAATTCTCTGAAAATGAGTACAGTTCAGATTAATAGGGTTTGTTCCAATAATAAACGTGATAAATAACTGTCTTCCTAAGTTCTGTTTTAACATAAGTGAACCTGGAAGTACTTAGAGTTCCCAGAAATGCACATTTTTCATTCACTGAAATGTATGGATTCTCACAAAAAACAGCATGACAGCCTTTAAGGGTCAATGATTTATAACAGATAGCTCATCTTTATCAAAAATCTCTAACTGGGAAAAAGTAATTTACAGCCTTGAGTTAGCTTTGGGATAGAGCTCATGGAGATTATATTTAGAATACATGTCTCTATCTTTAAATATTTCTTCTCAGAAATTGATGAAAAGGAATTTAATCCAATCCCAGGTTCACAGTATTTACACTTACTACGTAATAGGAAAGTAGGAGTATTGTTCAGAAGACCTGATTCATTTAAAGATTAAAGTCTTAAAAGCATCAAAGGGTTTATTTTTGTCTATAGAAAAACACATTGGATTAATCAAAAGTAATGGATGCAAAGACAGAATTCTGCCAGACATCAGAGACTCTAGATGGTTTGAGGCAGGGCTGTCATGGGCAGCTATTGTTTATTTCTGTCCTCCACTGTCTGCGCTCCACACCCTGCTGTGTTTCTTAGCTTTCCTCATAGGGTTATTCTCAAGTCCACTCTGTACACAGACTCGTGAAATTATTTCCCATGAGGGTGTCTGTGTATTCTCTACTGGCAAGAAAATGAGGAATGTAATATGAAGATAGGCATACAAGGAATACAATTACAGAATAATCCTACTTCATGGACTCAGGTTAGACTTAAAATTTTGTAAAATTATTCTGTTTTCAGCAGAATCAAATAAAACTGCATGTTGTACTAGTATTAAGTCACCATATTTCAGGCGTAAGAGACACACCTTCTAACAGTTACTACAACACACAGGATACATCCTGGGCCAGGACACTACACTAAGTTAAATGATCAGGAATCCTTTCAAGTGGAATTGAATATGACAAAACCATTCTCAGTTCTTGCGTTCTCTTTCACTTGAAGCCATCACTGCTGTCCTACTCATTCAGGAGCCCACCCTAGTTGTGGCTACTCTCTCCTCTCCACATTCCAGGGCAATCTCATTCTTTCCAGACTAGTGATCATGGCTACTTTGCATACAATAATCCACATGTTCTTTGAGGCAGCCCATGACCCATGTTAGAACTTGTAGAAAGAAATACAGAAGTCTAAGACAATACTGCACTCAGCACATGAAAACACAAAACAGAGGTATTTAGGCAAGATTTCCTGATTGATTTTTCTTCTCAAATTCTTTAGTATATTTAGTATTTTCAGTATCTTGAACTTTTCTCAAAATTAAAACCATGTCAATAGTGATAATGGATACGCAGCTCTAGAATATGAGTGGAAATATTATATGCTACTGAGTTTATAATGAATCTTGAAACCAAAATGATGTATGCCACCCCTGAAATGGAAAACGGAAAGAGAAAACTAAATAGCATGAAAAAGTTCTTTCCTACTACTAAACTTTGCCTTGTCTCCTGTTGGTTTTTTTCAGGACAGCTTAACAGATTTTACATCCTATAAAGACAGAACAAAAAAAAAGATGGGTTAGGAATTCTAGAAGCAAAATGTTCTCACCCACAAAGGCCAGGTTTTTGTAATTCTCCAACATCACATCAATGTACAAAGATCTCTGAGCAGATTCCAGGCAATCCCACTCCTCTTTCAAAAAGCTGACAGTCACATCCCTGAATGTCAACACACCCTAAAACAAAAAAATATGGTTTGACTACAGGCTACCTGGAAGTGTTTTCCTAGATATAAGGAAAAAGAATGTAGATGATTGAAAATAATTACTCAAAAAGATGATTTCCAATACAGTGACATTCTCTCATGAATGTTCAAACTCTGTGGAAACAGGATGAAACAAGTGTCTTACAAGCAGTATACATGAAAGAAGAAATACATTTAAGGTCTGGACATGGTTATCTATCTGTTATGGATGCGGTGTTTATGTTACACAGGATCACAGCAGACAAATCTCAGGAGGAAAATTCATGATGACGAAATGTGCTTTAAATGCTGTACCTGTAGATCATGCTAAAAGACTGACACAAATCAATCCTGTGTGTACTTGGGCCTTACATGACTCTATTCTAACAGGCTCAGTTGGGATGTTTAAACTCTACGTCCAATGCCACATCATCAAATAGCAAAGGGGTAGGTATGGAAGACAGAATATATGACTGATTTTATAGACAAATGGTTTTGTTTTCTTCCACAGTAGCAAGGATTATAACAGCAGTACATACTGTCATTTTTAACACTAACATGTAAGATAAGTAGTCTATGGAATTAAATTTTTGAGACTATTTGGGTTATTATAAACAGACAGAAAAATCTGCATGAGCCATATATAATACAAATTTTTCCTAAGAATATGCATAAGCCAACAGACACAAATAATAATTTCAGAAGTTTTGAAGAATATTTCACTATACTCACAAAGAGTAGTAAAAATTGAGGGAAGTCCAAAAACACCTCATAAAAGGTTTCAGATATAGCTAAGAGAATCTGTACCAGTGACACTTTGGATAAGTTTTATAGCAACAATTTATCAAAAATTAAATTAATTAAATACTGAGGAAATAAAACTGCAAATCAACAAATGGGCAAATGAAGTAAATAGACACTTTTCAAAGAAAGAACTTCAAATGGCCAATAAACAATGCAAAACAATTCAGCATCCCTAAAAGGCCACTGTGGAAATGCAAATTCAAACCAATTTGAAATGAAGAATGGCTGTCATCAACTAATTTGACAACAAATGTTCAAGAGGATATAGAGAGAAAGGCAGCCTTATTCACTGTTGAATGGCTGTAAATTAATACAGCCATTGTAGAAATCAGTTTGGAGATTATTGAAAAAATTGAAGAGAGAACTAACATATGACCTAGTTCTTTCACTCCTGGCCATTTATCCAGAAAAAAACATACCCCAATACAGATATATTTATAGCTCATGTTTACTACTGTTTTAATCACCAAAGGAAAAGTACTGGAATCAGAATAATTATCTATCAATAAATGAATGAATAATGAAAACTGTATAAAATGGAGGACAATTCAGCTAAACAGAAAAATAAAAAAAATTTGCAGGAAAATGGATGGACCCAAAATGTGTAATATTAAGTGTAGTCGTATACTTTTAGAAAGAAGACACCACACTTTTGCTCATATGCAGAATCTACCCAATAATATATGTATATAGAAACAATGTATATATGGACACATTATAACATGGAGAAAAAAGAAAAGGAAAAGTTAAATTATCAGGGACTGAATTCAGGTAATGAATGCCAGTTATGAAAAATAATATAGAGATAAGTGTTTTTCAAGTTCTAATTCTATCTAAGGCTTTTGGGGTTTTGGTGGTGGAAAGTAAATCAAAATATATTCAATTGTGAAAATATAAAATCCCATGTGAGGCTCCAGAGCTTCTGTTCTCTATGACAACTCTAACTGTATAAAAGTACAATGAGTTGTATAGTTTTTGAGTGTGCTTAATTTCAGTGGGTGATGTTATTGTTTGTCTGTTTACAGAATTGTTCATAATAAAATTTTAAAAATTATCAGAAGCAGAAAACTAAAGGCTTTTAATACATGACAGTATAACATATTTAGATAAAGAGTGGAAAGGACCACTGACCTGCGACATGTTTACTGGAAAATCAGCCATTTCTTACGGCTTCTCTCCTTTGAGTTTCTCTTTCAGGAACAATCAATAGATGGTTGCTTCCCTTTCAAATCAAGGGGTCAAAATGGAAGAGTTAAAATTAATACTGAAAGCTGTTATAGAACAATGTCAAACCACATGAAAAGACCCAAGCAATAGAATTCTACCAGGTGTCTAGTCAATGATTCCAAAGACAGGAGAGCATGGAAAGACATTTGAAGCTTGAAGAGAAAATCACCATCAAGTACTTTGTAGCACAAAGTAAACGACTCTCTTAAAATTGATGGAGACGTAAGTGCATTTCAAGACAGTCACCAATTATCACAATTGATTTCACTAAAGCAGCACTCAGGTAATAAATTAGAGGCAAAACATACACAGGAGAGTCAGAGAATCATCCATGAGAACATGGGAAATAATAAATGTCATGCAAAGAATAGAGAAATACAGGAGAACTGGAGAGTAATCATCCATGAGCAAGACAGCAAATCACTAGTTCTAAAAAGAAGGAAGAAGAATACTACCTGTGGAGGGGCTACCCACCACCCCCATGTTTCCCCTGAGTGCTCTTGAGTGGGAGCAGCAGAAAATATTAGATAGAGGATTTAGAGTGTAGCGATAAACAGAAAATACAGGATAGCCTCTAGAGGGCCTGGAACCTATTCCAATGGGACTAGACTGTCTCTGCCCTAGGGTATTTATAGAAATGCCAAGGGGTGGAGCAAAAGATCTTGCCCCAGCACAGCCAAGTACAAACCATTTCAGACATCTGTACTCAGGGCTGGGGTCCAATCATCCTCTCTATGCAGACCTTCTGGGTAAAGCCACTAGGAAACCTGAAAATGGGCTCCTACAACTACCAAAGATCCAACCAGCCACAACATAAAACAAAACCATTGGAAATAAAAACACCATGAAAAAAACGAGCCACACTGAAAATAAAAATAGAGAATCCTCAATTAAATAAATTGAGTTATTTAACCCTCAAGTTAAAAAAAATTCAGCACATGGCCCAGCTGTTCCATTCTTTGACATACACCCAAAGGACTCTATATCCTACTTCACAGATACTTGCTAAACTTTGTTCATCACTGCTCTACTCACAATAGCTATAAAATGGAAACAACCTAAATGTCCTTCAGCTGACAACTGGATAGAGAAAGTGTGGAACATACACGCTATGGAATACTATTCAGCTAAAAAAAAATTAAAGTCATGAGCTTAGCAGTTAAATAGATTGAGTTAGAAAATAACGAATCAAGTAAGGTAACCCGGACCTAATAAGAAACACTGCATGTTCTCTCATAGGAAGTTCCTGCTCCAAATCTTCAGATGTGAGTCCACAGCCTGGAGTGACTGCAGTGACCAGAGAAGTAAAAAGAGAGCACTCTGGGGTGTGAGGGATTACTAGAGATGGAGTAAAAGGGAACAGGCGATATGAAAGGGGAAATGTAAGTACAGGTGTGAGGATTTAATTATGGGGAAAGGACAGATATAAACACAGAAGGAGGGTAAAATATCAGTCTGGAAAATTAATGAGGAATTCATCTATTCCTTGACTATTATTCACCCAACAAAAAATGCCTATAATACTTATAAGTCTCTGTAAGCATACACACTTAGAGTATAAATGAAAATCTCCCAACTGCACTGACGATGCTCCTTACAAGAGCCAAAGACTTTCTAACAAAACGACCAAGACCAGGTATAAGAAGCCTGCTTTGAAGTTGTTGGTCATAGATGTCCAAGAGACTTTCAAACATTGCAGGGTACTGCTATTGTCCATGGTTGCCTCCCAGAGGCAGAAGTTGAGTCCCTAGTGTTGAAGTAGCCACACACTTGCAGACATCCTAGAGGTCTCCAGATGTAACTGACCATAAAGCTCCCTGCCTGGGAACTAGCTTTCATGATACCAGAAGGTAACATGCAACCTTCCAAAGGAGGAAGCCAGCCAAGAGTCCTACCCAGCTATGATACCTATGAACCACAATGATCTGCACGGCATGATAGCCCTAAGGGTACAAGAGTGGCAAACATAATTAGGTGGTGACCAGAGCTAATTATATTAGGACCCTTTCAACAAGAGGAAAAACTTGCCTTGTATTAGAAACCTATCCTGTTTCCCCAGGGCTAGTAAAGGCATGGATCTTGGAAGAGAACCTACAACCAGTACTTTTACTAAATCAGCGTAAGTCCTTACTGAATTCTAAATATTTATCCAAATTTCCAACAGACAATAGGAGACAGAAGGTAGCAGGCTGTAAATATACTTCCTGAGTCTTATCTAAACTCTGTTGGCATTATTTTCAGGAACAGAGACAAAAACACTAAAAGGTAGAGAATGTGCTAGAATACCAAAGCTCAAAAATTCTGAAAACAATAAACCAAGAGGTACTAATTGTCATCATTTTTATAATAAATAAAAATGACTCAATAGTGGTATAAAAACATTATCCATGATGTGAATGAATATGGACAGCATCACTCACATACATAGTCAAATAAAATTTTATTTGACTCCATTATCAATTATTCTGAAGAAAGTTTTCTCACACCTACATTAGGATAATCCTGAGGAGATTCTCCTCAGTGGAAGTCTCCAGAATTATTTCTAGTGAAACAGAATGTGGCAAAACTGATTTCATGTCCCACTTCCACATTCACTTGATCCCCTTTCCACACTTTCACCAATCTCTACACCATACCTGGATCCTTATCTACTGTTTCCTCTCTCCTTCCAGGCCACTTTGTTCTGCTGCACAGGTGAGCAGGTCTGGGTGATCAGTTAGCTCTGCACGTTGGAAAGAGATTGTTCAGGAAGCACCTGGATTTCTACCACAGTACTGTGCTCAGGAGATGAAGAAAAAACTAAATAAAGGATTATACAGACGATTCCCCAACTGTCCTGCAGGGTCAGAATAAAGAAAACAATTAGAAATAATTTTTAGTTATTGTAACTTGATTCCCACTTCCAGTCACAGCTCAGTCAAAACTCAGGGGCAGAAATGGAACTGAATGATTGGGAAGAGAATTTTATACATTAGTGAAGTCTGAATTGATCATGGACCAATAATGATGAAGCCTTACACCTCCCAAAGAAACACATATGCAGAAGAGAGAACATTTCATCAAATTTTTCTTTTTTCCTCAGAGGATTTCATTTTTTTCTGTGGGATGCGAGACTTATCCACACAAAGCTCACAGACTTGCAGATTAGTTTGTGAAGAAATACTGAGGAGGAGCAAGGGAGACTGCAAGCAAACAATTCTCAGCCACAGAACATCCAGTGTCAGCAAGTACAAAGCCCTCAGGGCAGGGTCCAGGCATTGCCACACCTCCCAGGAGAAGTCCACAGTCTCACCACTGCCTGTCAACAGATCACAAAATTAAAAACAACAGTTCGAATTATCCTTTTGGTGCATAACTTTAACCCTAGCATTTGGAGAAACAGGTGGGTGGAACTCTGTGTTCTCCAGTCCAGACTGATCTACATGGTGAGTTCAGGCCAGACAGAGCAACACTGTGAGTTCAGGTCTCAAACACAGCAAACACCAGAAATAAAAAATAACAGTTTGGTCATGTGTCCATGGACTGAGTGCTTTTCTTGGACCAAGGAGACAAGACTATTGCAGACATTTTTCTGATTTAAGTGAGTTATTGTAATTATTCAAAAGATGCTTTCTAATATCATTCTGTACTATAACGCCTTTAATTTTTTTTTTTTTGTTTTCTATCTTTCCCTGAAACAGGGTTTTTCTGTGTAGTGCTGGCTGTCCTTGAAGTCACTATGTACACCTTGCCAGCCTCCAACAGACTGCGATCCACCTGCCTCTGCCTTCTGAGGGATTAAAGGTCTGTGCCACCAGGCCTGGCAAAGACACTTTTCAGAATGCTGTATTTACAACCCATTCTGCATATGTCTGAGACGGAATATTAATAGTGGATAAAAGTTTACTTTTAAGTGTTAATGTTTACAAGTATATTGTGGAACTCGTAAAATACACATACACACACACACACACAGATATATATGTACTTTCATATTCAATGAAATTTTTTTGGTTTTTTGTTTGTTTGTTTGTTTTTCGAGACAGGGTTTCTCTGTGTAGTTTTGCGCCTTTCCTGGAACTCGCTTTGTAGCCCAGGCTGGCCTCGAACTCACAGAGATCCGCCTGGCTCTGACTCCCGAGTGCTGGGATTAAAGGCGTGCGCAGGCATTCCTTTCATGACTACCATCTAAAAGCTCTCCGCGAATCCAAGTGTCCAGGTCACCACTCTCTGGAATAGGGAAGCGGTACAACACGGAAGTTAGTGTGGATGACTGTAAATTTCAAGAGCTCTGTCGTTTCCACCATAGCAAAGAGAATCGTGTTTGCAAATCTCAACAAATAAATTCAAAAATTCGATTAGATTATTCTCACAAGAATATTTCGGCAATCAGACGATCAGTTGAAAAAAACTC
>CABHPR010121197.1:0-25146 GCA_902168415.1 Peromyscus melanophrys
ATGAAAACATATATATATATATATATATATATATATATATATATATATATATATATAACATTTTAAAAACTGAACAGGTTATATCACACTTTTAAAAGGCATATTGCTTCAAAATACATTATAAAATACAGAAATGTTCAAATAGAAAAACATCAATCACTGTATTATTTAGAGAAAGCATTTCTGCCATTAATAAAGTAATAAGTAGAATGAGGATTATAAATCAACACCCTAAACTGCTAACATTTGAAATCATGTATTGACTGTGTTTTCTTTTCTCTGGTCCACTTACTGTTATCTTAAGCTATGGGTTTTATTTTCAGAATTCATTTTAAAAATACAAAATTATCATCTCAACCAAGAGAAGCAAATTAACTTCCAAAAACCAATAAAAAAATAATTGTTGTCATTGACAAGCAGTAAAGCAGTTGAAAAATCTTGTGAGCTGCTGGGGCAAACAGTCAAAGCCTGATACAATAAATTGGAGAACAGATTCAAAGGGTACATTCTCAGTGCACAAATAATGCCAGTGGTTAGAATAGTCTGGAAAATGATTTCAAGTGAACGCAGTTAGTTACAAAGCAGAAAGGAATAAATGCAAAAATTGAAAACAAAAAAGACGACAGTTAGCCTGCACTTCTCTCCAGGAGAGGACAGATAAAATAAAGCAAAGAAAGTCACAGCATTGACTCAGAAGATACACAGTTGAATAGCTTGCAAGCACCCAGAGAGTGCAGCTGGCAATTATAGATCTGTCTCTGTCTTTGTTTCTAATTCCTTTTCTATAATGCCTGTATCTCTTTATGCATATATCACTTCACTGCTGAGAAGAGGGTGTATGTGTCTTGTATCAGAAACTGGAATGTGTTTCTTTTGGAAAATATCCCTCATGTGCAGAATGTCAGTTTGGCAGATACTAAGTTGTCTAACATTTGAATAAGGACATAATTTATGTCTAGCACAACATGGGGAAATTCTTATATCCTTAGAAGCAGAGCCTCCTGTACCTTTCCTGGAAGGACCCCTTTCATGCAGGTGTTTCCATAAGGTGAATGTTTGAAGAACAGCAGATGTTCTGAGACTTCATGTACTGAAGCAATTTGTTGCTGAGGGTGTGTATGATAAAGGGAGATAGTCCATGGTCCTGTGTAACAGAAAGGGACTTATAATTTCCGTAAATAGAAAATAGTTTTTTTTTTTTTAATGGAAAAAAAAAAGGAGTGATGCAAACTTCCAAGGAGGAGAACTTTGTGGTGGATAGTGAAGTTATTTAAAAGCTTACAGAGAATTTGATTAAATTTCTGTTTCATTACATGAAAGTTTTGGTTAGAAATGTTCTAAATAAGACATGTCCACCACCTCTCCAATTCTTAGGATACTAGGTGTATGTAAAAGCTTACAAAGTGCCATTTTCTAGATTGGATCAAAGTACAATACTTACAAGAGCTCTAGTCACCTGCCCTGGGCCTACACAAGACTGACCCTATGAACAATATGTCTCGCATGTGCAGAGGGTCCAGTCTGGTCCCATGTAGGCTCCACAGCTTGTAGGTCTACAATTCCTGAGTTCCTACGAGCTTGGTTCAGTTGTCTCTGTTGATTTCCCTATCATGATCTTGACCCCCCCTTGCTCATGTAATCCCTCTTCCCTGTCTTCCCCTGGTGTTTGGTTGTGGATGTCTGCATCTGCTCCCATCGATTATTGGATGAAGGAGATATGATGTCAGTTCGGATATTCACCAATCTGAATGCCGGGGTAGGCCAGTTCAGGCACCCTCACCACTGTTGCTAGTAGTCTAGTCTGGGATCGTCCTTATGGATTCCTAGGAATTCAACAATATGTCACAGAAGGAGAAGGGCTTCACCGGGCTCTACTATTTATCTCTTAATTAATGGCTATTGATAGATTCTGAGGGGAGAGTGGTGACTCACAAATGCAGCTCTCACCTAAAAAATGGTAAGTGATAGTTTCTTCTGGAGCCAAATGAAAGTGGTCATGGACTGGGAACACAGATTTAAGTTACTTCAAATTCCATGTGCCAATGAGGAGGTAATTTCATATACAATCAACCCAAAAAAAGCCATAAATCAAGATGTTTTTTAAATACAATGGTGATTACATCAGGGATAGGCTTCAGACACTATACGACAGCATCCTTAGCCCTTTGGTTGGTAGAAAACTGGAGTTTTGTTAAGTTACTACATTCTAAATTTTTGTGTCTCTTAGGTCTGACATAGTCAATCAGCCAAAGGGGGCTAAGATAGCTCAATATAAGTGGGAATTAGCCTCTAGATGCATAACAGTCAAATTTCCCCACATCACTGAAGTTCTGTTCTGTCAACCAGCCATTGCAAATAGTGCTCAAACCAGGTCTTGCTGACACAGCTTCTTTCCAGGAATTCTTGTTCACAAGTGAAACACTGTTTTTAGTTGCTCACAAGCTGCTGAGCCCACCAGGCTCCAACAGAGATGGTGACACTGGTCGTCCTTCTTAATCTCAGTGGATTATATTAGGAAAGAAATATTCACCTAGGAAATTGGTGTATTGACAGAGGTCGTAGGGGACTGGGGTGAGATTGGTACATATGTGATGCACAAATGCGTTAATTTTTTGACAAACCAAGTTAGTAAAATAAAACAAACAAATAAATAAAATAAAACCTTTGTATAGAAAAAAATGAATGAAGAAACTCTACACCAGTTTTCTCACGATTGGAAATATAGGTTCTTGAATACTTTGTATGCTGGCATCCTTACAAGACCCCCACAAGCCTCACAACCCATGAGATGATCATAGTGAGGTAAAGAATAAAACTCAATACAGTGCCATCTTTGCAGACATTAAAACATACCCTGCAGGGACTGATTACCTGATTTATTTTTCTTACACATTTAAACATAGAACTTGTGACCTGTGACCTTTACACTAAGAGTGAATTCTATTAGCTGATAAACAGAGCTCAGGACTGGGGTCTTGGGGAAGGATCTGTGATAAGCATAAGGATAGATTCTATTGTTGGAGGATATCAAGAATGTGGGGCCACTTTCATAGAGATGTGCTCTATTTACTGAAGTACTAGGGCCTGAACAATGTTCAGAATATTGGGGGCAGGGGTATTCAGGTAGAGGATGGCTCCCAATATAATAGGAAAGCATCACCAAGTTGATTGACAACTTGTCACTCTGGCATTCCAGGTGAATAGATGTCATTCATTTCATTCCATTGAAGAAAATATACCTGCATGATTGACAATCCTGGTTTCTACAATGCTTATTCAAAGCCATGCTTCCTACATTTGTGTATGCATTAAGAACAAAATAATAAATCGCTATAGTCTTTCCCCAGGAAAAATGCCCAAATATAATTCATGCTTTGTAACAATGGATCTCTGCTGACTGTGACTTTAAGGCAAATATCAAGAAGACCCACCCACCATAAGCAGGTTATAGAGATCTGAAAAGCTTTCCTATTGTCCAGGACAGACAATTGGATAATCTATAGACTGAGGTAGCAAAGAGGTAAGTCATAGAGCAGCTAAACTATAATAACTTGCCTGATGAGTACTTTACATGACAATCTTCAGTAAAGTGAATCAGACCCAAGGCCATCAGATGAAGCCTTTGTTGTTATAAGAAACATATGCAAAATAATCGAGTGATTCTTATTTCCTCAATATTAACAGTTGTCACACAAGTACTTGTAAAGTGTAATAAAAATTGGGAGAAACTGTGTTGAGATGAACAGATTCTGCACTGTTGTGAGTTCACTGGCAGTGAATTTCAAGGAAAGTGAAGCAATTCAAGAAGCCATAGTGTTCACATGTAGGTTAAGTAATCACATAGCACGCTCAAGCTCCTATAACAGACTCGGGCTGCTGAAGTAGCCATCGAGTGGGTAGCTTAAAGGACACAAATTCATTTGATCACAGTTATTAGGACTTGAGGCTCAAGATAAGGGTACGGCAATGACTGCTTTTGGTGAGACATTTCTACAACTTTCAGACAGATAATTTCACATGGTTTATTTAAATTGAGCATTGCTTGTGGGCATGTGCAGAATATTGGTTACTTTTTTTGTGACAAAAATACTTCACCAAAGTAACTTAAAAAAAGAAGTGTTTATTTTGGCTCACAGTTTGTAAATACAGCCCATCATAGCAGGAGAGCCATAAAAGCCAGAGCATAAGGTCACAGTGTAGCCACAGCCAGGAATCAGAGAATAATGTACATCAGCACTCAGCTAGCTTTTCCTTTTCATAAATTCCAGGATACCAGTCCTTGGAATAGTACTATTCTTTCCATCAATTAACTCAATCAAGAAACTAACTCATGGGTGATAGGTGAATCCAAACATTTCTTCCTAGGTCATTATAGAACATGTCCAGTTAGCAATCAATGGTAACGATCCCCATCTAGAGTGGAGAAATCACTGATATAGCTGATGTCTTTTCCTATTCTCTTAAGGGCTCCAATCTAGTTTAAATATGACTTTACTCTTACTTCTTCATTTAGACCCTATTTCAAGCATGCTCACATTAGAGAGTTAGGGTATCACCAAATATTTCTACTCTGTCCCTACAATGTTTTATTTCAAAATAGTCTCATCATGACCAGTAGTTAAACTCCCCCTATTTTCTACAGAATAGTGTGGTTTTTAAGTGTGGTTCTAGTCATGATTCCTTACACAGCCTCCTTTAACATTGCTTTCCATCACCCAATGAATGCATTGGCTTTTTTATGCTCCTTAGGTCTTCTCATGATTGCTGTTGAATCAGCTTCTCAGCTATTTGTGCATCCAATAGCAGTTGAGCAGATACTGGTCTGCCTCGTCTTAGAAGCAAATCCTGAAGGTCCAATATGAATGAGGTGTTTTTCCACCAATGTCTAAACAAGCCTTTGGCATAGTGTTGCCTGAATTTACAAGTGTATATTAAATTGATCTCTTTATATGTTCATTTCCAAATTTAAGTTTAATAAAGCTAAGAAATGTCTTATATTCCTTTTTAGTGATTTAGAACATAAGATAACAACCACAAAAAGCAGGAAATCAATAAATGGGGTTGAACTAAAAGTTGAATCATTAGGAAAGATGGATTTAAAATTGATCCTATTATTATTTATAGTTTCTTTTAGATGTGTAATTTCACACTGCTTGCATGCAGTAATGTTTATAATAAAATATCTTTACCAAAGTAACAGTGTGTATCTTATCCTGGTTTTTCTTAACAATGAAAGGTGCAGCAAGATAGAATATATATTTTTGTTTATACTTTTTTTTAGTTCACTTGGAGCAGGAACATAGCTTTATTTAGTCCCAAGCATCAAATGGTTTTAAAGGGTACTTTTGTATTTCAAAGTTTTTAAATAAATATTTTTATTTTATAATTAATTTAATTTTACATATCAGCCACAGATTCCCCTGTCCTCTTTCCTCCCACCCCCCAGCCTTCCCCCCCAAATCTACCCCCCATTCCCACCTCCTCCAAGGCAAAGTCTCCCCTGGGGTTTCAGCCCCTCCTCATAGATTCAGTTGAGGCAGGTCCAGTCCCCTCCTCCCTGCACCAAGGCTGGGCAAAGTATCTCAGCATAGGCCCTAGGTTCCAAAAAGCCATCTCATGCACCAAGGACAGGTCCTGGTCCCACTGCCTGGGGGCCTCCTAAACAGTTCAGACTCATCAACTGTCTCACTTATCCAGAGGGCCTATTCTAGTTCCATGGGGGCTCCTCAGCTATTGGTTCACAGATCATGTGTTTCTGCTAATTTGATGGTTCTTTGTGGATTTTACATCATGCAGCCAAATCCCACTCATCTCCTGATCTCACTGCTCCCAGCTTCTGCCCTTGCAACCCCACCCCCCAAAACAAAATTTAAAAGTAAAACCAAAAAGCAAAAAACAAAAATAAACAACAAAAACAAGTAAAGGAGAATCTTAGTGTGGAAGCTGTAGTGTGACCCAGCGAAGTCAGATGGTATACACTAGTCCGTTCATCTTTACTTGTAAGTGTTCATTGCAATGAGTCATTGGTCTGACTCAAGGCCTCTGGCTCCTGCTACACTATTGATAATGTGCTCTCACTGGGAATCCTCTTGGATATCCTGTTATTGCCCTGTGTCATGGAGATCCTGTAGTGTTGGATCTTATATTCTTAATTATTTACCTTCTCTACCACTTGTGCCTCATAAATTTCATAAACTGATAGAGCTCTACTCTATCATTTTTGTTTACCCTTAGACTTTTATTTCAGTATGAGTTTAGAAACTCTTAGTAAACTGCTGATATTTGCTCTCAGCTCCTTGCCCACAGCCACATCACTCTTTCTTTTTCCAGAAAAATACATACATGAATGTGTCACATTCAGAAAGTTAAGGAGAAGTCTAATTTTGTGAATGTTATCTGTTTATGTATTTTCATTCTCGCCCAAGGTCTATGGGATCTATCCTAAGACCTTTTGCTTATCTGGTTCCACATGAATTTTAGCTGGAAATTTTTGTTTAATTACTTGTGTGATGGAGATTGAATTTTGTGTGTTATGATTTAAAAGAACTAATTTAATATTTAAAATTAATTTCTGAAATACCTTTTAATATTAGTTACATATGAGACTAGAAGTGTGTCCTTTTAATACATTGAGGGTTTTTTTTTCTATCAATAATTGCCATTTTGCAAATTGGAGATTAAGACTAATATATTTTGAAAGCCATGTTTATGATGGAAGGAAAGTCCACCACAATATTATTTCCATGTATGAAAGCAATGAACAGTAAGTAATAAATATGCCATAATAAATAGATGGTAATACATATCTTTAATATAAAAATACTATTCCTAAATTGTACAATGATATCCATAAATTACGTTGTTTACTTTTCTATTTAGATTCTTTTCCTCTTTCCAAACTTCAAATTGTTTTTATTGTATGGAATCTCAAAAAGATCTTATTAGCTCTTTCATATCTCAGATAGATGCATTAGATTTTCTGTTAGGATAAACAAAGGATGTCGCTACTTTTATTCTCTCATCTATTCAAAATACTGTTCTATATAAACTCTTTCATGCCACAATCAAGGCTTTCCTTTCTTTCTCCTCCTTATTGCTCCCCTCCCCTTGCTTCTGTTCCATTATCCATCCTTTTCTTTCCATTCTTATTGGCCTTCTTTTTTCCTCTGATCCTCCCATTCTGCAGCCCCCAACTCACTCCCTCCCCCCTTCTTCCTTCCTTCTCTCCTTTCTTCTTTCTTTCCATGTCCTCCTTTAATTCTTCATGATTGCATCCCTGATAGAAAGAAATGTGGCTACATTCCAAAATGAACATAACAATGAAGTGACTTCCCTGATATTAATAACATCTCAACCAAGACATTTTCTTTGTTAAAAAGAACTAAATATTTGAAAAGAAGTTTATGAAATTAACAAACACATATCTGAAAAGATTTCAAAACAATAGCTGAGGCTAGAGAAATGGCTCAGCGGTTAAGAGAACATAGTGGTTGATGAAAGACCGAAGTTTTGTTCCCAGCATCCAAGTATGGCTGCTGACAACCACCTGCATCTCCAACTCCGAGTGATCTAGCACCTTCCTCTGTACGTTGTGCCTATTTACACTTTCAAATGCATATGTCTTCACATATACCCACAATTAAAGTGCATAAATAAATATCCTAAAAGACATAGCTTTTTTGACTTTAGTTTTAGGGATCATCTCTATAGTTTGTTTTGAAACATTAGCAGTTTAATGAATCACCAATTTATGAGATTCTAAGGAACTCTTTAATCATTTACAGTAGTCTTTAAAGAGAAAATTAAGCCTGTTAACTAGTAACTTTAAAACTGCTTTCAAATAAACACTTACTTATATTTTTTGTTTAAGGAGGTTATTCCCAAATCATATTAATCGTGGTAATATTAGACAAGTTTATTTCCTTTCTGGACATCTTCTCTTCCTATAAATGACTAGATTGTATACAAGATACAAGGTATTAGGATAAATGAAATAATAATGGAAATTATTTAAAATGGTACCCAGTTGGTAGACACTGCATAAAGATGTTGACTGAGATTATTATCTAATTAATCAAAATTCTTTCACAGAAGAAATAATACATTTTATAAAAATCATAAATTTTGCCAGTCTCTCCAAGACTAGTAAGTGAAACTTCAGAAACGAGATCTGGCTTTCTCTAAAATAATGATTGAATAATGATTGACACTTTATCCAATGCAAGCATATACTTCTCTTTCACATAATGAGCTCAGAAAAAGCTACACAAAGAAGTTTTGGGGGGAAAAGAAAGAGAATTACAGGGCAAAGAGGGGCTCTGTGACAGGTGCATGTCTGTACCTCCTCTGTTTTCCAAACATTCACACAATCTTGTGTAATGATACAACTGGAGAATCATGAGTCACAGATGTTCAGATTGAAACTCTGTAATAAACAAGTGAAGCAAGTAGGTTTCTATTGTTGTTACTGTGTTTTATTTAAGAATGGATTTTCTTCGAGCTGGAGAGATGGCATGCCAACAAAGGGAATTTGCTGCTCTTTTGGAGGACTGAGCTGGTTTCCATCACTCATGTTGGGCAGCTCACAGCCACCTATAACTTCAGGTCAAACAGATCTGACTCCCTTTCTGTGTTCCTTGGACACCCACATGCTTCTGCACATACCAACACAGGGACATCCATAGACACACACGGACACACACAAGCACACACATATAGAATAAAATTTAAAGAGCAATTTTTTTTTTTGGTTTTTCAAGACAGGATTTCTCTGTGTAGTTTTGGTGCCTGTCCTGAATCTCGCTCTGTATACAAGGCTGGTCTCAAACGCAGAGATCCGCCTGGCTCTGCCTCCTGAGTGCTGGGATTAAAGGCATGTACCACAGCCACTGGGCTGAAGAACAGATTTTTTGTAACAATCTGGAAAATCAGGAGTCAAATTAATATACCTTAGATATATTGATATTTTTCTAATATTGTTCCATACCAGTATAGCAATCTCTAGATTTCATGGTCTAAATTGTCTCACTTCAGTCAAAAACATAGAGACCATGTTTTTATACTAATATTGTTCACCAAGCCAATATCTATTTGCCACTACTGTGACCAGAAAATTTCTCTGAAGAGGCAGGACAGCAAACGAGTTTTATATTACCCTCAAATGGATTTTAGGGATTGTGGTCTTGAATCAAATGTGTGATATCCTCTAGACTAACACAAGCAGAATGCCTGTATGGTATTCCTTACATTATAAGAAACATTATGCATAGAAGAGAATAACAGAGCCTACATGAGAGCAGTGCTCGAGGTAAGTCCCCTGTTGATATTATTTTAAAAAATTAACCATGAAATAGTGTCGGACTTCTGGGATCAAGAACGTATTCTAAAGTAATAAATGGTGGCTTTGGACGAAGCTGAATGAACACAGAAAGCAGACGAGGCCATTGCTATTGTGCAATCTATCAAAGCAAGGAGTCTGAGAGTGGAAACAGGGAAGGAGGGGATTCAGGAAATGTACAGACTAGGAAAAACTTGAGTACTCCTGTATAGACACTGGTAAATGGACATGCTCTAAAATTCTCCAATGTGCTATATCATCCCAAGATTTAAAACAGACTGAATGAACAGGAGAAAGCCAATATGTAATGAAAGTCTACAAACATGGTCATAAGTTCTATAGTATGACTATAATTTAGTAAAATGAAAACTAATTACTAATAGATTTTTTCAAACATTATTTTCTTGAGTAATACATCCTTGGGAGATATGTTTACTTATGCTATGTATTTATTTAAAGACATCAGCACATATAATTGATTTTGGTATTGATTATTGTAGTTTATTTCTAAACATAGTGAGTTACGTTGATTCAAATAGTGTAAGTAGGAGAGAGTTCAATAGCAGAATCCTGGCTTTTCATATGCAGGTCTCTGCATCTACTCCCACCTCTGCAGAAGAAAAATAACATTTCTTATAGGCTATCAAATTAAATTCTTATTCAAATTTATGAGGTCAGAAGCCTCTTTTGTTTCACTGAGCTTTTCTATAATATTTTCTAGAACCCATTAAAGTGTATATTAAATTCTTTTAAATTCCAATGCATCTGGTCCAATCTGAACTTTAGGAAGTCAAAATGAATGGTCTTTACAGCAAGCATAGGATGACAACTGCTGAGCTAAAAAGAAGTTGTTTAATTATTTATGTAAATTTAATTATAGCAGTTTAAGTAGATGTTTGTCATAAATATTAGTCAAACAAAAGATAATTATGTGAATGGCATTAACTCTAATAAAGAAGCATAAGCAGACTATATTAATTAGGGTCTGAAATGCATATGCTGGGAAGTTAATATGAAATTTCAGTTGAGATAGTTCATTTTGTAACTTGATAAGTGAGTTTATTATGGCTACATTCATTGAAAATAATCCTTTGTAGCACATACAGTGTTGGACTCCTACAGATAACATTATAATGAGGCATGATGCATTTTGATTGAGTTACCATGAGGGAAAAGTTTAATTTAATTAAACTGGTCTTCATTAATGTTTTGCATTCAAGTCAAGTAATTACATGGCACATACAGTATGGGAGAAACCCTGCTGTCTGAAAAGGTGAAGACTCATAATAGACCAGCCTTAATTTTAGTAGAGAGAACCTTTCTCTATTGCCAATCCATTAATTAATATAATGACATAATAAAACAAAATTCCCTTGTGAATTGTTTTTTAAAAATAAATAAAATCTTATATGGACAAATGTTTTCATATAGCAATTATACATATAAAACATGTGTATATACCCCCAAATTTATCTAAAACTGACTAAAATTCATGTATATTAATTTTTATAAATATGTCAGTTTATATTGATGTCAATTTGACAGGATCAAGATTCACCTCAGATGAAAGTGTCTGAGAAATTCTGTTAAGGATTTTCTAGTAGGGGGTAGTCGAAGTGGAATGAGTCATTTACATATGGACAATAACATTTAATAAACATTGGATCCTGGACCAAATAAAAAGGAGAAACCCCTGTGAGCACTGATACTCATCTCTTTTGCCTGACTGCCAATGAAATGTGACCATCTGCCTCAGGTTCTAGCAGGATGCCTCCACTGCCATGATGCACTGAGCCAAAACAAACTCTTCTTTAAGTTACCTTTGTCTGACATTTTTTGGAGTAATGAGAAAAATAACTTATATATATATAATATATATATTGCATTATATATTATATATATTATACATATATTTCAATTATAAATACAAATCAGTTTGTACTATGATTTACAGAACTATACAAGCTCCAGGAAAGCAATGTTGTTCTTGGTTCACATCTTCCAATGCCAACAGGTAACACCAGTTTACTTTTCTTGTAGACATCCCTTTCACACTTCACAGGAAAGTGCAGAGTCGAGCCGAGCCGATGAAGGATTGGTGAAATTCTTTTTTCTTTAAAGAATGACAATGAGGAATGAAAATAGGTTTTCCAAATTCCACTACAGGGGGTAGTCTTTTCAAATTTTGGAAAGACTGAAAGTCATCCTCCAAGTCCTCTTCAGGGGTGGTATACATGCTTTTGACTGTAGTTCCAGCACTTCAGGGGTACATCAGAAGTTTAAGACCAGCATCAGCTCCATAACAAGTTTGAGGACAATCTGTGTGGAGACCCTAGCATGAGCACGATCCTGGGTTCCATTCACAGTGATGCACCTGCTGAGTCAGTTTTGTTGGTTGTGTGCCTCTGGGTTCAAGGCTGACCACTGTGCTTTGGACAACCAATAAGCCAACTCATCCCAGGGACAGGCTAAGCCAACTTCTTCAGGCAATTGCCTGTAGTTCTTGGCCCAGTTCTGGGACTCTGGGATATCTCCCTTTACCATGTTAGCATATCCATTGGTATCATCATTGTTCTGGTCATCTTGATGCAGCCATTTCTAGAGGACGCTGTTTCACAGCAAATTTCTCGGTAATTCTGGCCCTTACAATTTTCTACTCCCTGTTTTGCAATATTCCCTGGGATGTAGGAGATGCAATTTAGAGATATCTATTGTGGCTGTTCTTGTCGCCAATCTGTTGATCTCTGCCTTGTGTCCAGTTGTGGTTTTCTGTAATTTCCATTGCCTCTAAACTGAGGCCTCCCTGATGAGTGGTGATAGCTACCCTTATGTGTGGATATAAGCCCAAGACATGGTAAGGAATTATGCTAGTCTAGCAAAGTGGAAACATACTCTTTTCTAAGGTCCATAACCTCACTAACTCTGGAAAGCTAGCTAGATTTTTAGAATCAGACATGATTTCCCTTCTGTGGAGTAGTCCTTAAATGCAAATAGACAGCTGTTGGTTGCCATTGACATGTGAGTGCCGCCTGGTTCATGTTTATGAATATCTTGCCATGCTGTAATAGTTGTGATTCATAGGTGTTACATTTGGAGAGGACTGTTTGCTTCCATCCCTTGGCAGCTGCCTAGTATATTGTGGAAACCAGACTGCAGGAAAGAGTTTTTCAGGCCAGGTCCAGCTCCCAGCATTGAAGCACTGTCTTAAGTGTACAGAATCTTTAGCAGTAAATGCCCCCCAACTCCTGTCAGGAAACCAAATATGACATATAGAAATAATATTTTGGGGGGAGTCTCTTAGACTACCCTAACTAAAAATTTGAAAGGAGCTTTCTGGTGCTTGCTAGTGGTGGCAGAATGATGGAGATGAGGCTCCTACTGGGTGGCGGGAGGGAGGTCAATACAGAAGAAGGAAAGATGAAGGATAATTAATAACAAAGTTACTTGAGAAAGTTCAAGGACATTTTTTACTTTATAAGCAATACATGTAAGTGTGTGTATACATATATATGCATATATAAAGCTATATATGTATAAAAAAATACAAATACGTGTGTGTGTGCGCACACACGTGTGCATGTGTGCATGTGTGTGTGTGTGTGTGTGTGTGTGTGTATCTTTAAAGAAGTTCAGCTTCTTTGGCTGACCATGCTCCCCACAAGAACCATAGACAGATAAATATTTCTTAGGAACATTGTCAATATATGCATGTTTCTTATATTTATGCTCTCCGTGTGTATAACACAATTATTGAATATAACCCTCAATCTCTACTTATTTATAAAAGTAATATTAGAATATTAAGAATATCATATAAATGGTTCGGTAATAAGTAGCATGGTGTTAAACTGTGGAAAACTTTGGTGACCATTATGGTACCCAAATAATCTTTATATGTAAATAAGTAAATGTAACTTTAGATGAAAATAATATGGTTTAGAAATTGATAATTTCAATAATCAAAATAGTTTCATATTTTAATGACTGAAAACTTATGAACATCATACTTCTGGATATGGACTTCTAACTTTATCTTTAGGCTCATGTCTTAGTGAAGGCTGTTATAACAAAGTACTACACTTCAGTGGCTTGTGCACAGCTGAATCTCATTTCACACAGTTCTAGATGCTGAAAATTTGAATTATGAGTCCTGTATTCTGGAGCTATGATTAAGCTGTCTTGGCTGGGGACTCCAACTTTCCCTTGATACCCTCAAATGATAACAACAACAGCAACAACAACAATAATAACAAACAGGTAAAATTCTCTCCAGGACCTCTGTGAGAGGGCAGGAATCCCAGTCTTGAGTATGTCACAAGTACAAGTCATTTTCCAAAGGTCCTAATTCATACCATTGTTACTTCAGAAGTTAACATTTCAAATACAGCATGAGAGATGGGGATATTTTGTTTATTGACACTTTGGTATTGATCAATGCCCTTTGCTTCTTCAGCTCTCTCTCACCACAGCTGCTTATGGGTTGTTATCCTTGGAGTTTTGAAAGTGCTCTGTGTTCATTCTGTGTCTGATGTATGATCCACATGTACTCACTGGATTCATTGGAGCAGTGGAGAAATTAAATGCTGAGTGGAAGTCTAAATGAACTATGCTATGAACCCTGAAGTTTTGATCTATCGTGAGACAAGGACAAGTTCCTTAAGCAGAATAATAGCCATATCACTTTCTACACAGTAAAAAAAATCTACTTCTGCATCTGTGAATTATTTCAAAGATATTCACTTTCTGTGAACTCCATGTGTGATACGTCTACCAGACTTTTAGACCTGCCTCTTAAACATTCAATAGTCTTTAAAAAGTTAACATATCTTAAATCAGAAATATAATGTTTGCCTTTCATAAATATCATATGATCTGGGTTTCTTTCCTGGTTAACATCATCTGATAATCTATCACTAATCATCTGATAACTGAATCTGGATTCTCCAAATGGACTATCAATTCTTATGCCTGAAATTTTTGATTTGTGTTTATTCTCTGTGGATATTTTCATTTCCAGACATAGTTTCTAAGGTGTCTTTCCTAGGTCATACCTATTGCCATTGCTTACTTGAAGAAAAAAAAAAGTTACCAGGTGTATTCATATAAGGTCTCACATTCCAAAAGCCTCTAAATTTGACTTTAAATATCTATGATAGCTCTCTTAAAAAGCATCAAGTAACCACAGAAGCCAAGAAAGTAGAAACGGTCCATAAGCAGATGAAGTGAGAACAGCTTTACAGTGTGGGTTAGTAAGACACAGGTTCCATGAAAGGGAGAAATGGGAAAATAATGGGAAGGTTAACTGGGGAGAGAGAGACAGGAAAGGAGAGATAAATAATAAATACTACAGATAATGAAAATCCAGGGAAACCTAATATTTTATAACTATTTTAAAAGACATATATATTAAAAGTGTTTGTATATATTATATATAATATATGTTTTAAATAAAGTTATAATACATGTGGTTGTAATAATATCCCAGTACTCATAGATTATCAAAAGCAAAACAACAAAAACAGAACAGAAACACCTCCAGGCATGGGAATCTTTCTTTCCAGGGTTTTGTCAGAGGGGTACAGAGACTTTCAAAACAATATAGGCTACTGCTGTTGCTTCCCAGCCATCTCATTTGCTGTAGATAATGAGTATTGTGATTTCTCTCATCCCTCCCTTACCATGGTTTTATATGTCGATCTTCTGTCCTAGCAGCACCCCATTTCTAATCAGCTATCCCTCTCATCCGTTCAACCTCTTCAAGGGCTCCATCTGCAGGAACAGCCTGACCTTCCTCCACTCATGTTTCCTGACTCTCAGAGAACACAGCTTCCTGTTGTTCTCAATGGATGCCTATTACTTCCTGTGTGTTGATTAAAGCACTCACCTCTCACTTATGTATTCCTCAATCCTTAAGCACAGGGTCCACATTATAATAATGTGTGGATGCTTAGGCTAAGTTACATCTTTAATACAATGGGAGCTCTGAGTTAGTCCCTTGACACTTATTCATTTGTTCATTCACAGTGAATTCCATGTCACTGCTCAATACACCAACTCCTGAGTGTTTTAAATAGGTCTAGAATCACATACAATTACTGAGACACTGAAATGACAGACAAATAATTGATTCTTAAAATTACAAAACCCTATTTTCTTTCATTTTTTTTGAGACAAATTTTTTCTGTGTAACATCCCTGGCTGTCCTGGAACTCACTTTGTATACCAGGATAGTCTTGGACTCACAGATATCCACCTCTCCTGCCTCCTGAGTGCTAAGATTAAAGTCGTGTGCCACCATGCCCAGCTCAAAAACCTATTTTCATTTAATTAATTAAAATATAAATGATTTTTATTATCCCATTCACTTCTATTTCATTACATGATAGAGACTAACCAACCCCTTTCAAAAAATTTTTACTTGTTTTCAAGTCACACATTCAAATTTTACTATATTTGGGAGGCATAAAACCACATGTTTGGTGAGGTCATTATTACAACCTGCCATTTTGTAAAAGGTGATTTCATTATATTTGTCAGTCGTATAGTTATAAAATTTTTTTAAGAATTTCTCCACAAGCAGGCTCTGCACCTCCCCTGGGCAACACAATAGAGCCAATCCTGTGGGCAGAGGTGTGGGTGAACCAGCCCTGTAGTTCTCAGTGGGAGAGCTGCTCCCATTATTCATTCATCACAGAGTAGGCATGGTCAGGGGGGAGATGTCTCCCACCCCCTCCCACCCTCTTCCACCTCCTCCCAACCCCTAAAACTCCAACCCCTGCCCATCAACACCTGAGGCAGGTGGGACATCTGGCCCTGAGGTCATAAGAGCTGGAGAGCTGGTGCTACCCCTCATCAGCTGCAGCGCTCTGGAGAATGGCTCTTATGCCATGCCTGGGCATCATAGAAGAGCTGAACCTGAAGGTTGTAGGTGTGGGAGTTCCTACCCTGAGGACATGAAAACAGGAGAACTGGCCCAGATTCTTGTCTATCACTGCATGGGGTGAACTCACCAAGGCAATGCAGGAGAGCTCACCCTGGTGGTGAGGACAAGGGAGAACTGACAGACTGACCAACCCTGCAACTACCCAGATCCAAAACCAGGGTTATGTGTTGGCCCACCCCAACATCCACCCCATCTGTGATCTGCTGGAACATGTGAATCGACTCAAATATGCAGGATTTCCACAGCACAGGGCAAAAGCAGGATATCCAAGAGAAGTTCCAATGAGGGCTCTACATGGATAATGTGGCAGAAACCAGAGGCCTGGAACCAGACCAATGACTCTCTGCAATGAATATTTGCAAGTAAAGATATAAGGATAAAAGGGTTTACTTCGTGACTCACTGTGTCACACTACAGCTTCCATGATGAGATTGATATTTTCCTTCTCTCTCTTTTCTTCTACTTTTTTCTCTTAAATTTTATTTCATTTTGTGTGGAAGGTTGCAAGGGCAGAGGTTGGATGATATGGGACAGGGAAATGAATGTGATGGAGACGCATGATGTGACAGAAACAAAGAATAAAAAAAATTTTAAAAAAATTAAAAAAAAAACAGGAGAAAGAAAAAGAATTTCTCCACACTTAAATTGTATTAATTACACATTTTGATATGCTATATTTGCAGAGGTTTGTTACTGGTCATTACAGTGTGGGTTGTGTGCTTGAGGACTGAGGAATATAAGTGAGATGCTTTAGACAATACACAGGAAGTAAGGGGCATGCAGGAAGGAAGACAGAAAGATTTATACTCTCTTAGAGTCTGCAGACACAAGTAGAGAAGGTCAGGGTGGAAATCACTCCTACAGCAATAAGACCTTGATTCACTGGTGGTTGTAACATTTCCTATAAGGACACCTGATGAACTCTACTTGAGATTCTAAAAGTATTCCTGTATGTTTACATTGCGCTCTGGTAAAAAATGTCTACTTTATCACTTGTAATGTATATTCGTTCATTTAATTTTTCACATACTGTATGAATACATACTTGGGATTTGAAAAATGTTCATTCTAAATTCTCCTGGTGCTTTGACATCTATGGCCATTTCTAGAAAGAGAGCAGGGAGCAGGGAACACAATGCTTTATATTTTGTACTTATTCAAAGCCCTTTTCTTCAAGCACTTTCCATTCCACAGGAGGCTTAAAAGCTTTTGTATTTTCTCTCGTGTTGTTCACTGCTCAATTTCTTAACTTAGAAGTAGAAATCAAAATAAAAGCTATTTTTATTCACTGTACAACGGTATTTTTTGTTTGCTCCAAATATTCTTGTCATACGTTAAAATGTATATTTAATGGTTGTGTACTTAGTAATCTAAAAAGCAAGTTAAGTATGAAAATATGCTTAGTTGAAGACAACGAAGTTTATAATAATTGAAATTTAGCTTTAGGTTGGAATAAGAGAATTTTGCAAATTACTTTAGCCAACAGAATCTCATTAGAAAGTCATCAAAACTGTGTGCGGTAGATAGCTCAGTGTAGCTATCCTGTTTCTCAGAGGAGGGAATACAGCTTTCAAGAGGTTACTTCGTTTTCTCATGGCTAATTCCAGCCAGGCTTTCTGATCTGAGAACCAGTTCTGTTCCTGTCTCACACGGTTATCAATTGCTGTAGTCATGCTGTTCTACACACTTTTCTCTACTCTTTCTGATTTACTCATGCTTCTTAAATTTAACAACAGGTTATGAAAAGAAATCTGAAGAGATAATACTCAAATATTTTATCATTCACACATAATAAGTGTAGGAAATTTCTTCTCTCGTTTTTTTGAGATGTATATTTAAGAGATATGTTGCTATACTCTAGTTTTAGCTGTGTTTGAAAGCGGATGTTCACAGCACACAGTGAACCTCCATCTACAGCTGTGGGACTGTAGGGGCTTGGTGGGACCAAAGAAAACTTTTGACTACATTACAATTCAGAAAACAGTACCCCAAATGGCATCTCCAGAATGAAATTTATCATTACCCTAGTCATGCCTTCCATCCTTTGAGTCTCTATCAAAGGCCAACCTCAGAAACAAAATCATCTCTTCTCCAATGTAGGTCATGGAAACCAGAGATGTCACAAGGCCATCCAGGAAGTCTTACAGGAGTTACACTAACTATTCTTCTCACTATCTCTCGGTATAAGAACAAACCACAGAGAATAATTTCTTTATTCCAAAAGTACCACACCCTTTGACTAACTATTATGTACAGCTATGTTTGACACAGGTATTCATGATTCAGCAGACCTGAGCATAAAATTTCCTTATTCAGAGTCATTATGTATTTATTCAGAGCAAAATAAAAGTTGTCATGTCCCAAGAACATGGATAAAGGTGGCCACAAATAATACATGTTACCGTGGATGTGGATATATGAACTCTTATTAGTTACTTAAAAGAAATGAGACCGTTAATCTTCAGACCTTATAGATGAGGACGTAAGTCAGAGAGGTTCCAGCAAAGTGGTCAAGTCTATGCTGCAGTTCTCAAATGCAAGCTAATGTCATTCTTAGATTTTCAGTTAATAAAAGCTCAGTCACTTGAGGAAATACATTCTAAAGGTTTCACTTGCAATCTCGTGTTAGGTCATATTCAGAATATTCCAGTGGCTCTGGATCTATGGTTTTTCAAGTCTCTAAAACCAAAAAATCCTAACTAGGCAATTAGCCTTTCTAGAATATTTATCATGGCAGTGGATATTTCTTTTCTGGTAACTACAGTTTACGGCTACTGTCTAAAACAAGATTGAATAAATGGTACTGTGTAGAGGTCTTGATAGAGATCATTTCCTAAGCCAATTAAACAATTAGAATACAGGGGATATCTTGAATATAACATGTAGCTGCTGAGAAAATCTAGACATTTTCACAGAATCAGCAAATGAAAAACACTCTTAATGGTGAAAAAGCACACACACACACACACAGCTAGGTAAAGAAAGAACTCCTGAAAACCCAAGGCCTGCTCTCTAATAGAAGTGCTCAATTTCATGGGTGTTTATTGAAGTGGAATAGGGTAGGGTCTCTTTTTCCTAAATTAGGATTAGTCAGTTTAAACAAAGTAAGGGAAACTGATAGGCCCACAACCTTGGGTATATCTATCCTGGTCCAGAGTAGACTTATCTGATCAGTCTGGGTGGCTCAGCCCACAGAGGCTCCCTACTGGTCTTTGTCTCAAACTGTGTGCCTTGTTCAGGTCAGGAGAGTGAAGAAGGTGTCAGTAGTTTGTCGTCATCTTTATTATTTGTTTGTGGTTCCCTTTGCGTAGTTGTCAGGGATCTGTCAGACTTCTCATCCCTCTTAAGTATGTGTGTGTGTGTCCTTCCTATGGATCTGCCTACCTTCAATTTCAGAAGATAAATGGAAGGCAAATGGAAGACTTTCTTTTTCATGTTCCAACAAGTGTGTGTTGAACATAACCTGTCCATGGCTTGTGCTTAGATAACTAGAGCTGCTGTTTCATGAATGCAGCTGTGTCCCAAATCCTGCGAGTAAAAACCAGCAACAACAACAACAAATCTCACCTTCCTTGTTGTTCCACACTGTCATCTTTTCTAAACCCAATATTTAAAGGTTCAGTGCTCTCACTTTATTAATTATATGGAATGCCACTATAGGACTACTAATTACTTTTCTAAATTCTCTTTTACAGTATTCATTGTTGGTATTTCGGGGTGTGTTTTGTTTTCATTGGGGGGGGTACTGAATGTGTAGGGTCACCTAGGTAAACAAGGGATTGGAAAGAATAAAAATATTTTCCATGTAATTCAAATACACTTTATAATATTTCACGCATGTGGCTGTTTTCTCGGATTCTTCGTAGCTGTTAGACTTTCTTCATGGGATGGTCAAGAATTATGTACATCTTGGTAGAGATTGGTATTTCCCAATCCCGTCTGCAGTAGGCTCACTTTCTGTTCTTAGTACTTCCGTTCCTTCTTGCAAGTGTTCTCCATCTGTCTCCATGAGTCTGCTCTATGACCCATGGGGCTCTGAGCTTGTTACTTCAATTAACTTTTCAATGGACTCCCCTGGCTGCTTTCCTGCTTTCCTGATGCTGCTTCCCCCTTTCCTGCTGTTTTTTATCACTCCACTAGGCTTTTGCCTGCCTGTTTATCAGCAGTCAGCTGGTGCCACTATTCTCTAGAGCATGATGGATGTCCTGCTGGCTTCATCACTAACTCCCCACTGATCTTTTGTTACATTTTTATTTCATTTCCCACCCTATTTTGTCTTCACTATGCTGACATTATTTTTGTATGTCCCAATACAAAGAAACCTTTTTCCCCCTTTAAAAAAGGCTTCATCTAGAAGATATTTAGTTATGGTGGTTTCTATTAGAATTGATCAAGGGTGAAATATGTTCCTCATTATGTCTACTGGGGAAACTATATCCACATCTGACGAGATGATTATTTAAATATACACTGTCTAGTGGCTGTGATGTTAGTGCGTTCATTCTGAGTTATTCCCCCAGTGACTTGTTAAACAACTATGCCTTTCAGACTTTGTTCTGATACCTGAAGGTGGTTATCTTAAAGAAAATTTGTATCCCTTACTATTTACATTTTACAATCTCCATTGCTCCTGATGTTGCCTGGCATAGCAGTCTTGTTATGTTTTCATTACTCTGAGGTCCTATTCTCAAGAGTCGTGTTTGGAATATAGATATGAGGTGAATTCTGCTTATTGTGATTTTGATAGCTTTATGTTCCATGTTGTATAAGAATTGAGAAGCATTCCTCTAGGACCCAAGACTCTCCAGAGGCCGATATTATATTTCTCACAAATCCTGTGTGTGCATTTCCTGGTACAAACACAAAAACAAAACACTCAGAGCCTTAACTATTTTCAAGGAAAAAAATAAACATTTTCTAAGGCACCCAAGTATGTAAGTTCTTTAAAAAGTTAACTTGGAAAAACTGACAGCCCGAAACTGAAGCTGCAAATGCATTTATCATATGCAACTCTACAACTTACATTACTATGCACCCACCTACATCACACCAAAGAAATGCAGCCAGTGTAAAATAGTGGAGTATAACAGGAAATGTATAGACAGCAGAGAATTTGCATATAGTGAAAAGAATAATGTGTGTTAACAATAATTTTTTTGTGTGTTCATGTCTAAGTGTTACCATGTTGCAACAATATGATCTCAAAGCTACACTAAGTATGTGGTTTGGAACCAATCAATGATTTTTCAAAGGTTTTTCTTCCTTTCTTTTAAAATGCATGCTTGTTGGCCTTTAATCACAGTTATTAAATTTGGTGTTTGATCTCAGTATATTTATTGTACAAGGTTTTTTTTTTTTTGAGCTAAATCTCACTGTAGAGAAAGCAAGCGTGGTACACATAGCAGAGTGACTTTTATTCATGTTATTTTACAGGGTATCTAAGAAACTCTCACAGTACTCTAAGATTCTGGAGAGTACTCTTTGAAAGTGTTTGGGTTGGATAAGTTCTCATCGTGTGAACTATGAGCTGTTCAGTTGAGAGTGTTGGCTTCATTTCACGCTGCTGTGTCAGATGTGATGCCATTTCCGAGTACTAAGGATCAGTCGTTCTAGTACCACCTCCCACTCTCTTCCTCATTTAAGTGGAGAGAGATGTGAATGCCAAGTTCTGCTCCGAGAGAATCCTCACTCCTGTTTATCATGATCCTGAGATTGCTCCATCTCAAGGAGCCTTGGGGATTTGAGCATCAATGCCATCATCTCTGAAGCAGTCCCTCCTAGTGTTCAGTGGTCCTCCTGTCCCTCTTCATCTTCCCTGGATACTTACCTTCAGGTTCACTTGTTTCTTCATGTAATCTGAACTTCTCAGCAAAGTGCCTTTCCTATACTACCAAGGCAAGCCTGCTGCATTTCCATCTGGGTTTCTGCCATCGTTTAGATTTGTATCCCTCTCTCCTACACTAGACTCAGACATCTCCTTGTATGTGTCTATCTTACAGCTCCATCAAAACTGGCATGCAAAAACCAAGTTCCTGGTTCCCCTTGCCCTGTAAACCTGTCCCATGTTAATTCTTCTTCATCTTACTTAAGCCCTGGGTACTTCCAAGCTGCCCTTTCTCTAGCATCTCACAACAAGATATTAACTAAGCAACTGGTTCCTCTGACATCCAATTATAAGTCCTATCAACTCCCTGTATACCTGACAAAAATCCTCTTTTCCAATTGTCTGACTTACTACAAAATTTATCTGCATAATTTCAATTCTCTCCAGTCTTTTTCTAGTTGCATTTTGAGCTCCTATATAGCCTGTCGTTAGTTCACTGACCAAAGTGAATCTGTTACCATTTTTTTAACATAACATTGTTTATTCATAAATATACAGCTACTTCTCCATAAGAAGCTTTCATTAGAAAAGGACAGTTTCATGGTGATTTTAAGAGTAAACAACCATAGTACACATTCAAAGGAAGAGAAATTTTTTGAGAAATAATATGCCTATTGTTCTGATTTTTCTTGACTAGTCAACTAAATGGCACTGTAAATGGAAACCAAATATGAAAAAAAAAAAAAAAACAGGTCCATCCTTGACTCAGCCTTTAATCCCATGTGACCCAGGTAAACTTCATATATCCAACCATTAAAAAGACTCATCTCTATATTCTCTCTTCTCCAACCACTGGAGTCATCCTCTTCGACATGAGCACTCAGTTGCACTTCTGTCTTCCATTGTAATCCCATGTGACCCAGGTAAGCTTCATATATCCAACCACATATCCTATCATCTCTCCATGGTTTCTTACGCCATTCATAGTGAAACTTATTTAGTGAACTATTCTTACGCTGATCATTTATCATCCAAACTGTAACTCCCCTAGTAGCACAAGCGGGAAATGATTAATAATCATATCCAGGCATTATCTGTAAACACAGAGTTGATACAACTAGATTTGCTCTCCTTCCAGTAGGAACCATAGATGCTACTCCGGTGGACTTGACTCATCTCCTTCCTTGCATCCTCTTCCATGTACCTCTCTCTTGCACACACTGCATTCCTTAAAAGTTTTAGAAACTCTCAAGCCAGGAGTTTCTTGCAGTTCCCAATCTGCTTGCTTCCCATCCCTTCCCTCACTAGCCGCACAGCAACTCTCCGATTAACTTTGTGTTTCTGCTTGAACACTCTCTTACCAGGGAAGTCCTCCCACATACCTTCCTGAAACATCATCTTTCCTTCACTCTTGCCGTGGCCTTAATCCTTTATATGTCTTCATATCATTTGTTACTGTCTAACATATGATAAAGGAATCATTTACACTCTGAGACCCAAGAAGGAAAGTAAGAATCACTCCGTGAGACACATCCAGGGCTCTTGTCTACTTAGCTTCCTACCATTATGAGGATCAGCTCCTGAAGAGAAAGAGTGCTCAAGTAACACTGTCAAATTAGTGAATAAAGAATGCCAGCTTCATTTTACATCACTTCAGATTTCCTAGTTTGCCTGGCATTGATTAGTCTATAAAATGTCAGTTCACACTGCACAGTTTCACATCATTGTCACTCTTGCAAAGAAAACCAATAGTGTTTTATGATGTCTCAGAGTTGCTTGTTTCCTCTTATTGACTGTTACATTTTATATGCACACAAATGCACACCCATACATATGATGCATAGTTTGCCTGACATACATTATAGCAAGTTTTCAGAAGACCATGCTTATGTTCTATAACAATTTAAATTTTAATAGTGCATTAGAAAGCACAATCTAGTATCTTCTCTAGCCTGTTCGTGTCCTGTGATATGTCAGGTATTTCTATATCCAAAAATGTTCACTGATTAATTGATTGACCAAACTCTTGTTACACACTCACTTCCTAGTTAGGAAAATCAATTTTTATTCTAGAAGATTATTTCATAAAATTAGAATTACAAGAGGAGAACTGAATACTTTCCGTAGACTGAAGGGAAGTAAAACACTAATTTTAAACTTAGATGAAACCCATTTCACTTCATGTCCGGATGCATGGTCTCAAAGTAATACTTTCATCAGACTATTAAGGTAATGTATTTTCATGATCATCTTATTTTCCAGTAGAGACTTTGTCTTGGATACTATCAGGAAATCATATTTGTGATTTTCAGTATTTCATTATCATTCCTGGCTACATGTGAACTGCAGTTCATCTTCCACTTTCAAGTACTCCACTGTTTTTTTTCTCTCCTACCTTAGGTAATAAATTTTACATATATAGCCTATTGTCTAATTTTGTCCAATTTAAGTCCAATTTTATCCAATTATGATTAGTCCTTTGTGAATCAATTTGTTGCCTTAGATCTATTAATATTTATCATTATAAAAGGAATATTCTTACTGAATATATATTTCAATTTCATATTTCATTAACATTAATAACTAGGCTATTAGGAAACTTTCAGGTCTTTAAATTAGATTTGAAACATTGAAATAATTTTTTTTTTAGGTACTAAAATTTCTAGTTGGCTCTGCTTTGTTTTTCCGGAGGTAATATGAACTACATCATCCTTAAATAATCGAGTTGCTGCTGGATTTAAGTTTATTTTGTCTTAGACACAAATAACTTATCTGACTCTGTACACTGAGATGTGTGTTATTTTATTTTAAACCATGCAGGTAAATTCAACAAATTATTAATATGATATAGGTTCAGAACATGTGAAATTAACAGTATTTAATTACATCTTTATAATTGTTGTGAATAATGTTTGTGTATAAAATCTATCTAAGTTTCATCAGTTTTATGGAAAATATGAGTTAATACTAAGAAATACAATTATGATAAATTTTTTTTTTTTCGAGACAGGGTTTCTCTGTGTAGCTTTGCGCCTTTCCTGG
>CABHPR010121198.1:8638-21497 GCA_902168415.1 Peromyscus melanophrys
GGGGGAGAGCAGGGCAGCAGGGGATTGGTGGGTGCAGGGGGGGGGGGGAGGGCAGGGCAGCAGGGGAGGGCAGGGCAGCGGGGGAGGGCAGGGCAGCAGGGGAGGGCAGGGCAGCAGGCTCAGGGGAAGGATGCTAAGTATCTCCCACAGCACATTTGTAATCCGGTCAGTTAATAAACAGTGGCTGCTCGGCAAATTGGAGGGAACACGCCAGTGAAATGCCTCAACTAGATGCTCGACCAGCTATGGGCACGATGAGGCACGTGTGTAATCTATGGGCACACGTGTGTGTGTAATCTATGGGCACCCTGGGGCACGTGTGTAATCCCAGCACCTGAGTGGTAGAGGCAGAAGGAGGGGATGTTTAAGGCTAGCCTCAGCTACCTGGAAAGGAGGGAAGGAGGCCCCAGCACACACCCTCACACTGAAGGATGCCCCGGTAGACAGCAGTAAGCACAGGCCTGAAGTCACTTGGTGTCCAGGTTCTACTGTCTCTACCCTGTCCGATTTGTCTTCCTGGGCTTCTTCCCTGAAGAACAAACTCTCCTGTGGTAGAGCCCAGGCCCGTCTATCAGCTGCATCCTAAGCTCCTGGATCCACACCAGCCTACGTGGACCCCAGAGAAGTTCCTGGGGGAGAACACACGAGGCTATGCTACACAAGCCAGGCTGAGTAAAGGCGTTCATCCGATCATGTGGTGGGTGCTTCTCACCCCAACCAGGAAGTCTGACTTGGATCCACCCGACACCTCCGCTCCTCTTTGGAGCTGATGAGAATATGCCTTGACTCCAGGGGACTGGATCAGTCACCTCCACCTACCACACGAACACCGTGGCTCTCCCCAGCCTTTATTTCTTGCTCAGAATCTTATGACAGCCTCTTAACCAGTCCATTGGCATGTGTTCCCTGTACCTGTCAAAACCAACAATGTTGCCCTTCCCATCGCTGCTGTAGAATATTATGTTAAGGTGTGTTACTTTTGTTTATGCTCTGGAACATTCGTTTAATGATGCAAAGATGTGTTTGATTAAATAAAATTCATCTACGGTCGGGAGGCTGAGTCAGCAACTAGCTGACAGGAAGTGGTAGGGAGGAGCCAAGTGAAGAGGGGTTTTATGGGGGGGGTGCAAGGAGAAGCATGGGGGGTGGGGGGGGGGGGGTGGGAGGACGTGAGCAAGGAGAGGAGGTGAGCTACTTGTTATTCGGCCTCTCTGAGGAGAATTCCACCTCAACCTTTGAATCTTGAATTCTTCAGAGGGACAGAGATTTAGTTAAGCTCCCTTCCTAGCTTTGAAAGAGCCAGAGCCTGAGGGAACAGAATTCCCTCAGGCCGAGGCTCCTGCAGCCTAACCGCTGCTGGTGGCGGCAGAGTTGCAGCTGCTGATTCGGACCGCTGTGGCTTGAAAGGCAGCAGCCATTAAATAAAAGGACAACACATCTCTAGTCAGATACTCAGTCTACTGCCCCACCCCCACCACAATTACTGGCTGGTCCCCTCCAGGGGAGCTGGGCTTCCCTGCATCTCAGGCTGTGCCCGAGGGTCAAGTAACCCTGTTCTCCCAGAAGCACTGCCCCGGCTCTTTTAAAGCCCTTTCTCCCGCCCTTAGGCTGTGCCCCATGGGAGAGAGGTCCTCCTTGAGGCCAGAAAGTACCACTGACCCACCATGCTAAGAGAACATTTTTCTCAACGACAAGTGCCAGTGTTTAGGTCCAATGAAGGGTCTCTGAAGTGGCTGCCCAGGCGTGAGGGTAGGGTATGGACTCCCAAAGAAGGACCTATAGCAATTATGGCTTTCCAACAGGACAATCCAGCTCTCGCAGTTAGTGAGTGGTAGTCTGGCCTCTGCTAAGTGACGGAGGTTCAGTCTGGAGAGACAAATCCACCCTGCAGCTGGAAAAGGCTAAGAACCATCCTTGAGGTGCCTCTGTGTCTTGATTCCACGGACTCTCGTGAACACTCACACCCGACATACAAGAGGTCCCCACTGGGTGTGGCCTGTTTGTCAACTTTAAAATGAGGTAAGGGATATAAAAATACCAGTCTAAGCCGGGCGGTGGTGGCACGCACCTTTAATCCCAGCACTCGGGAGGCAGAGGGGTGGATCTCTGTGAGTTCGAGGCCAGCCTGGTCTACAGAGTGAGATCCAGGACAGCCAGGACTGTTACATAGAGAAACTTATCTCAAAAACAAGAGGAAGGGGGAGAAAAAGGGGGTGGGGTGGGGGAGTGCTGTCCTAGGCTTAAGGCTCAGGTCAACCTCTGCAGGATTCATTCTAGTCAGGTGCAAGGCAGAGCAGGGACCCACACTTACCCCGACACCCCCAGCTGTTCTAAGATACAGGGAAATAAGAGGTCTCCATCTTTGAGCTGTGTTCCAGTGAGGTTTATTAGGATTCCAGGGCCAAGAGCACACACACAGGGAAGCAAAACCATCACAGCTCAGCAGGCCTGGTCATCCATGGGCATGGGAATGTTCCTGCCTCAAGTAAAACTAATGCACGCTCCTTTGCCCTGGAAGCGTTCCTGAAGAGGAGGGTGTCCCCTCCAGGGAAGCCAAGCACACCAGAGGTTTCCAAACTTGCCCACTGCTCACGAGCATCCTCCCCATACCTCTGGAAATCGAGAGCCAGACTGTCTGCTCTCTGACCTCAGCTAGGACTAGGGAGCCACACATGGCAGGACCAGTGTTCGCCCAGTGCAGCAGTCTCTGCTCGCCCCTGAAGTCTGATCACTAAAGCTTGGCACGAATATATTCCAGCAGGTTCTCCAGCTGATCTTCCAGGCACTGCTCATCCCCATGGTTCTCAATGACCCAGTCAAAGTTCCCGAAGTTGTCCAGGCCACACTCTGACTCAGCATCGTCCACTCCTGGGAGAGAGAGGAGAGGAGTCAGGCCCCAGCCCTCCCCAAACCAGGCATCCACTCTGTGCCTCCCCCTGAGAACCTCTGTGAGCAGCTGTGGCCTCCCACCACCAGCCAAGCTCCCAGGCAGTCCCTGAAGAAATCACTCTGCCCTTGCTATTGTCTGCAGAGAGTAGACCTGGTCATCGAAAACTACAGACTACCCAAAAGGGCGTCACACTCTTAGGCCAGGCTGGCATGTGCTGGACTGGGGTCTGCTGGGAGGCTGTGTCCTCAGGGTTGGAAGTGGGGTGAGAGTGTGGCTCCTCCTCCACCTTCATGGCCTTGAGAAGGAGACTTGACCTTTCTGGGCCAAAGCCCTCGTCTGCCATAAGTACAGGCACAGCAGCACCCTGGGGCAGTGGTAAAGCAATGAGTAATAGGAAGTGTATAAAGCACCAGACACAGGCTGGCCTGCCAGAGCGCCCAGCAGATGCACTGTGAGTAGCAGTCACCATCATTAGATCTGAGTGTATTGCCCGGCATGGTGGCACATGCCTTTTGTCTCAGGACTTGGGGAAGCAGAGGCAGGTGGATTTCTGTGAGTTCGGGGCCAGCCTGGTCTACAGAGCGAGTTCCAGGCCAGTCAGGGCTACACAGAGAAACCCTGTTTTGAAAAACCAAAAAAAAAAAAAAAATCTGAGTGTATCCAAAGAGTGATCTGGTGCAGGACAGAGGCCTGAGCTGCACTTCACAGCTGCCTGGAAAGCTTCCTGTCCGGCCCCCTGATTTGTCAATCAAACAGAAGCAGGGTTTGTTCAGCTTGCTCACTCACAGCCACCGTTAGCTCCCACCAGGTTGGAAAGCAAAGTCTAAGGACCACAGAATAGAGCCTGGCCAGAGAAGTCCACTGGCCTTGAGAAGACAGCCAAAGAAGATACCCTATGAACTTGACCTTCTACCAACCCGTCCCTCAGGCCTTAGATTGCCCTTCACAGCCTCTCACCCACTCTCCCCAGGCCTGCTGGGGGGCAAGCAGGAGACCTAGAGCACAGGGGTGATGAGCCTCGGGGTGTCATTTGCAGCCTACCTGGTGTGAACACCCAGCCCCGGTGCTGCCGGCTCTGTTCCGAGGCTACTACTCGGACTGTCTGTGTCACGGCCCCATAGGCCTCCTGAAACCATTGGATATCAGACACCCTCCGTGTGTCACTCACCAGCTGCAGAGAAGACACAAACAGGTAACCATTAGGACCAAGTGCTTTAGGGGGAAAGAAGTTGGGGGTGGGAGGGGGAGGCATGTGCTGTAGAAGCCAGAGCAATGGTGCAGCTCCCTGAACAAACGCTTCTAAGTACTGCCACCCGCCGGACAGCTCCATCACTTGGCTGCGGTACTGAGTAAGGGGCACTGCGTGTACTTACTGTGCGCTGGCACTGTGCCAGGCACCGAGGATGGAGTCATAAACAAAACACACCTTGCCCTGCTCTCTTTGTGCTGGCACATACCACACAGCAGGAGAGACCCGAGATACACAGCAACTTCTCCAATACCCAGGGCCCACAGCACAGACAGATAAATGTCAGCCCGGAATGGCCGAAACGTAGCTCCTCAGCTCCTGATCTCTCCGCTCCTGACTCCTCCTATCTTAGAAAACGACATCTGCTCAGAACAAAACCCTTGTCTTTCTACCCCATAACCAACTCATCACCCACTCAACTCCTGCTGGCTCTATCCTTAAAATCCATGTAAAACTGGCCCCTTCCCAAGTCTCTCACAGCCCTGAGCTCCAACCAGACACCAGCCTGTCACACAGGAGGCTCTAGAGGCCCCTCTACTTCACCTGCCCTCCAGCAGCCAGAGCAAGCCTGTTAAATCCTTTGGTTTCGAAACAAGGTCTCACTGTGCAGCCCTGGCTGGCCTCAAACTTGCTGTGTAGCTAAGGCTGACCTTCAACTCCCAATCCCCCTGCCTTTGCCTCCTGAGTGCTGGGATTACGGCCATGAACACCCCATCTATACTCCCAGGTGTGGAAGCGTGTGTGTGTGTGTGTGTGTGTGTGTGTGTGTGTGTGTGTGTGTGTGTAGATAATTCGAAGGAATCAGTTTTCTCCTTCCACCATATGGGTCCTGGGGATCAAACTCAGGTCTTCAGGCTTGACAACAAATGCCTTTATCCACTGGGATGCTGCACCAGCTTCCACCTGGCTTTTTGATGTGGGTTCTGGGGGATCTGAGCTGCAGGACTTTACCCACTGAGCCATTCCCCAGGCTCAGGGCCTCAACCACATTTCCACCAAGAACTATCTCCAGATACTAACATATGCTCTACCATTGGCCTACAATCCAACATGCCTTTTAATTCCTAAACTGTGTCTTTCCTCTTCTCAGAACCCCCACCCCAGTGACTTCTAGACTCTTCCAAAGCCTTACAAGGTTGTCCTTAACCTCTCACAACCACCACATGGCTGTCTCTCAAACATATCAAGAACAGGCCTCCAGCCTTCACATTCTGGTCCCTCTTTCCAGAAAGCTACTTCCCCAACTACTCATCCAGCTCACGCCTTCATTTCCTTTAGGTCACGCTCCAACCTCACCTTATGACCTTCTCTACGGCCCTTAAACAGCAGTCCCTCCCCAGACTGCCCACACCTCCATCTGTCTTGTTCTATTCCACCTGGCATCGTCTACATCTACTCAGTACCTGTCACCCCAACTCCCAGCTAGAACATCAAGTTCCCTGAAGGTAGCGTCTTCATCGCATTTTACACCAACACATCCTCAGAACCTGGACAGGTGCCTAGCACAAGGAAACACTCCACAGTTAGCAAAAGAATGAATAAGGAAGGCCCAGCATAGGGTGCTGTGGACTAGTTAAGACCTGGGGGGTGGAAGCAGGAGGAAGGATCAGGGGCTCAAGGTCATCTTTGCTACCTGGGGGATTCAAGGCCAGCCTGGGCTACATGAGACCCTGTCTTAGGAAAAGGAAAAAGAAAAAAAAAAGGAATAATGGGTATCCAGGAAGCCTTCCCCATGGAGGTGACATGAAAACTGTGGGAGTTAACCAGGCAAAAAGGGCAGGAAAGGGCAGTCAGGCAGTTAAGAGGACACACAAGGGCGTGATCCACCAGGCGTGGTGATACATGCATTTGATCCCAGCACTTGGGAGACAGAGGCAGGTGGATCTCTGTGAGTCTGGGGCCATCCTAGTCTACAAAGTAGGCTCCAGGCCAGTCAGGGCTACAGAGTGAGACCTTGTCTCAAAAAAAAAAAAGGTGGAAAAGAAGAAGAAAAGGGGGGGCTGGAGAGGTAGCTCAGAGGTTAAGAGCACTGACTGCTCTTCCAGAGGTCCTGAGTTCAATTCCCAGCAACCACATGGTGGCTCACAACCATCTATAATGAGATCTGGCGTCCTCTTCTGACCTGCAGTCATACATGCTGTATACATAATAAATAAATAAATCTTCAAAAAAAATCCTTCAAAAAAAGAAGAAGAAGAAGAAGAAGAAGAAGAAGAAGAAGAAGAAGAAGAAGAAGAAGAAGAAGCAGCAAAGCATGATCACATGATTGACAGAAGAGAAGCTGGTGGCCACAGTGGATAGGAAAGGAAAGGATGCAGGAGCTGCATCAAGGCCCAAAGTTACATCAAAGCTTGGACTTGGCTCATGAGAGCGGTGGGGAGCCACCAGCGCACGCTAGACAGGCCAGTGATTCATGGCTTAATTCTTAAAAGAGCCCCTCTGGCTTCCAAGCAGAAATGGCTCACTGAGGCAAGAGACACCAGCAAGAGACGACTGAGATGTTAGAGACTTGGACACCAGGTGGCAGTGAAGAAGAGAGATGGCCACAGGAAAGGGCTAGGAAGACGGGTTTTGTGAGCCACGGCTGAGCCCTCTTACCCAGACAGGCTGGGACACGCCTTCCACAATCTTCCTGCAGAAGAAGCCTGGGTCGGCCTGGCGCTTCTCCTCCCCCCAGCGGATCATGTCCCTCCGATAGGCCTCCTTGTAGGTGCTGGCATCCAGGAGTCTCTGGAAGTCCAAGCCATGTTCCTGCCCAAAGCACAGTCCATCTATGACACGGTCTTTCCTAAAATGGGAAGAACCGCCCTGCCTGGCGCCACCTCCCTTTGCAGGCACTAGCCAGCTTGGAGCATGGTAAAGACTGGGAGGAAGAGAACGCCGCAAAGGGGTAGACCTGAAAGCTGCGAGGTCTCAGGACAATTCCAGAAACTATTTGAAATGTGTGGTGTAGTTCTTCTCTTCTGAGGGTTTCATTTTCCCAATTATTTCTGGCTTAAACTAATCTTGAAATTAGTTTGCATCCCCTGGGCACAGCCTCAGCCTTCAACCAAAGCGGGGAATTTGAAAAACTAAAGCAAAACCGCATTCCAACCAAAAGTCTTGTATCCTGGCATCATTTGCCTCCATCGCAAACTCCAGAGATGTATCTTCCCCTTCCCTTCATCCATCCTGAAGGTCCTGGCACTTGGCTGAGACATCATCACTCCATTTGGCTCTGGGCATTCCTAGGCTCTTGTACACCCAGAGGACCCCTTAGGCAGGAGAGACTACTCTGACCCCCAGGAAACTGCTTCTAGACCTGCCCTCCACTTTCCAGAGACAATGACAAGCAAAGGATCCATCCAGATGGCTACAGAACAGAAAGGGGTTCTCAAAAATATCATCCACAGCCAGGTGGTGGTGGCACACACCTTTAATCCTAGCACTCAGGAGGCAGAGGCAGGCAGAGCTCTGAGTTCAAGGCCAGCCTGATCTACAGAGTAAGTTCCAGGACAGTCAGGGCTACACAGAAAACCCTATCTAGGAAAAAGAAAAAGAAGAAAGAAAAAAACAAAATCATCCAGAGGCTGGAGAGATGGCTCAGAGGTTAAAAGGTCCTGAGTTCAATTCCCAGCAACCACATGGTGGCTCACAACCATCTGTAATGAGATCTGGTGCCCTCTTCTGGCCTGCAGGCTTACATGCAGGCAGAACACTGAATACAACATAATAAATAAATAAATCTTAAAACACACACACACAAACACACACACACACACACACACACACACACACACACACACACACACACTAACTGTTCTTCTAGAGGACCTGGGTTCAATTTCTTGCTCCCACACAGTGACTCGCAAACATCTGTAACTCCAATTCCAGGCAATCCAATGGCCTCTTCTGGCCTCTGAGGGTACTAGGCACCAAGTGGTACACCAATATACACCAGGAAAAATACTCATACATATAAAATCTTTTTAATTAAAAAAAAAATCACCAGTTCATGTTCTGGTTTCCCCTACTAACTCAATGAAGAGAAACCTGCTCTCCTGGGTCTCAGTGTCCTGGTCCTCAGCGGCAGACGATGTTCAGAGAGCCGGTAAACAGCGCTACTCATGAACTGTCTGTTCTCCAGGAGCATCCTGACCCACCTAGCCAGTGGTGTTTCCCACTACCCGGAAGAAATCAATGTGTCAAGAGATTCCCTTTGGGGTTCAAGTTGCTGGGGTGGGGGCACTGCTGGAATGATGCTGAACCACCGTCAAACATCAAGGACCAACAGGCCATCTGGACTCCCCTATGGAGTTTTAAAAACTGCCAACTCCTGAGTCTGGGGATGTAGGTCAGTGATGGACAGGAGCACTTGCCTAGAGTTTCTGGGGTCAAGGGCTCTATGCCCAGCACTAAAGACAAATACAATAAAAACTCCCTTTCCTTTAGCCCCCACTGTCAACAGGCCTGGGCAGAGCCTAGCTTAGGAACTTCAGGAGCAGACAGTGGGTTTGAAGCTGCGCCTCAGGCCCCACTAAGGAGGGCTGCATCCCTCCCTCTGCCTTCATTCCTCCTCCTGGCCTTGAGGAACTCCTCCATCCAGCTTCACTGGGAAGAAGTCTCCCAGAGAAAATGTGAAAACCTCTGAGTCTCTTTACCCCGCCGTGGTCTCTCAGGCTGCTACCCTATGACTAGGCCAGCCGAGCTGGTAGAAATCTGAGGAGCCAGGACTGTAGATCCACCTGAAGGGGAGGAGGTGAGCACAGGTCCCTGGAAGGGTGCACCAGGCTCAGCAACCAACGCTGGTGACCAAAGGCTGCTCACTGTGTGCAAACCTGACCTTGCCTCTCTCTCTGTTCTTTCCCTGGAGTCTAAGATGCTGGGAGTTCCTATTTAGTTTTCAATCCTATTTTAATAATCAATAATTGTATCTTTTCTACCCACATGATTTAAAATTCAAAAGAGGCCAGACTCGGTAGCCCACGCCTTTAATCCCAGCACTCAGGAGGCAGAGGCAGGTGGATCTCTATGAGTTTTAGGCCAGCCAGAGACCCAGTTTTCAAAATAATAATAGTAAGATAGCAACAACCAAAATTCCAAAGAGATGCGTTCTTTTACAATAAAAATCTCTTTTCCTCCCTTCCTACCCTCCCTGAGGCAGCCAACACTACTGTTCCCATAGTGGCTTTTCCAGCACCACAGGCCTGCATCCCTCCTAGCTGGGACAGTGTTCAAAAGGACAAGTACCTCATATATATGCTGGAAGAAGAGCTGGATATATGAGCAAAAATACTTATAATGCCTTGTTTTTTCTTTTTCTTTTTTTTTTTTCCCTTGAGACAATGTCTCACTCTGTAACCCTGACTGGCCTAGAAGTCTCTTTGTAGACCAGGATGGCCTTAAATTCACAGAGATCCACCTGCCTCTGCCTTCTGAGTATTGAGATTAAATGCATGCACCACCATGTATGATTCTAATTCCCAGTTATTAGTATGGTTTGTACCACTGAATCTCCGTTCAGCCTTGTCCCCAGTATGGTGGGTATTGGGGTGCCTCTGAGGTACTGTGGTTCTCAGGGAGGATTAATGAGTTCCCACTCTTATGGGACTGGATTGGTCACCCTAAATGTAGGTTATTTTATTAAAGGATCCAGGCCTCTCCCCTCAGTCCCTCTTACCACATGACCTTTCTTTCGTCCACTGTCCTTCCACCATAAGGCCCTCACCAGAAGCTAAGTGGATGCCAACAGCATGTTCTTGGACCTTCAGAACTTGAGCTATAAATCCCTTTTCTGTACAAAGTACCCCACCTCAGATATTATGTTACCCCAAAAGAAACTGGCTAGGACAGCAACACACGCTCTGCATCTCAGCGTCTACGCACTTAACAATATATCTTGACAACTCACGGGACTAAATTCCTTTGGGGGAAGAGGTATGTGCATACATTTGAAGGTCGGACATCTACCTCAGGTGCTGCTCCGTCCACCTTGGGGTTTTTAATTTTGTTTTTGAGATAAGGTTTCTCACTATGACCTGAAGCTGACCAATTAGGCTAAGCTGGCTGGCCAGCAAGCCCCAGAGGTCTGCCTGTCTCGGCCTCCCCAGTGCTGGGATTACAAGTGTGCATGGCCACACCTGGCTTTTTATGTGGGTACTAGGGACCCAGGTCACAGCAAGCATTTTACCAACTGCTCTATCTCCCCAGCCCCTAATAATTCCAGGGTTGCATCAGGTCAGCTGGGTGGGAAAGCATGGTGGCAAGTCATAGTTTTCAGTGAGAGGACAATAACACAGATCCTTATTAGTATGGTGGGCCAGTCTCACAACGGATGACTCATCTGACTACAGATCTGTATTAGTTATGAGGCATCAGGGCTGCCAACTCAAGTGTCTACAGCTCTTCCTGGAGCCTTCCTTTTTTGTTTGTTCTGAAGGCAGGGTCTCGTATCTAGCGTCTTGGGTCACTGGGACCATGCCAGTGATTCAAACAGCAGCCACAGCTCCAAAATCCAAAAGCAGGCTCCTCCCAGCCCCCCAGATGCCACAAGCCACCACCTACCCGAGCGTACTGCTCCTTGAGTGGACCAGAGAGCCGCAGGACAGCACAGATGTTACCTCCAAGTCTACGGGACAGGGAATCAGAACCCAGTTAGCCCTAAGCTGCCAAGAGTCTCCAGTGTCTAGAAGAGGAGTCCAGTGCCTCTGTTGCTCCTTTCCACTATGGGAATCTATCAGGCAGGTCTCCCCTTCCCTGATCCTCTTTGCTCAGCTATAAAATAAAAATAATGAAGATAACATCGTCTGCCCTATCACTCATACAGAATTATTATGAGAGTCAAAGGAAGATGAAGGAGCCCTGAAACTAACAGGTAGAACCTATAAATAAGTGCCATGGAAGGTGACATTCTGGCTGGATCAGGTTACTGTTGGGACCCTGAACTCATTCTCTCAGAGCCACAGAGACCTTAGTATAAATTGACCTGGTCACCACAACTTTAATAATTTGTGCTTTCAGTTACCCAGTGTACTTAGCAACCATATACTGGGTGCTATACTTAGACCCAATGTAAGAGTCCCAATATCCACCTGGCACTGAGATGCTCACAGGTGCTCTTAAACACCTACATGGTGAAACAGGTGCTTCCCCTCCCTCCTTTTTTTGATGTGTGTGTGTGTGTGTGTGTGTGTGTGTGTGTGTGTGTGTGTGTAGGTTAGAGGACAACTCTCAAAAGTCAGTTTCCTACTTCCATCATGTGAGTTCCAAATCAGTCTGTTTTGTTTTGTTTTTTTGAGACAGGGTTTCTCTGTGTAGACCAGGCTGGCCTCGAACTCACAGAGATCCGCCTGCCTCTGCCTCCCAAGTGCTGGGATTAAAGGCGTGCGCCACCACTGCTCAGCCCAGATCAGTCTTGACAGCAAGTGCCTCTACCTGATAAACCACTTCTCTAGCTCACGTTTCACATTCCAGATGAAGAAACTGAGGCTGAGTGAGGTTTAGTTAGCTAAAAGTAACATTTGTTGGTAATGAAAACAGTAAATAAAAATAGCCAACATTTTATTCCTAAGAATCATTCTAATTCATGTATTTATGCATTTAATCCCTCTAACCATCCTATATAATGCCCATTTAGCAATAGGCAAGACTGGAGTAGACCAGGTAAGAAGTCTATAGCAGATCATACACTAAATGCTGAGCCAGGACATAAATTCCCAGAAGTCTAAAAAAGCTGGATGTGGGCCAGGCATAGAGGCACATGGCCTTTAATCCCAGTACTTACTGTTCTTGCAGACCAAGGTTCCATTCCCAGCACCCACTCAAAGGATCACAACTGTTACTCCAGTTCTGGGGATCAGATGCCCTCTTGTGGCCTCCAAGAACACCTGCACACACCATGCAGACACACTAACACAAACACAGACCTATAAAATAAACAAATCTTTTTTTTTTTTTTTTTTTTTTTTGGTTTTTCGAGACAGGGTTTCTCTGTATAGCTTTGCGCCTTTCCTGGGACTCACTTGGTAGCCCAGGCTGGCCTCGAACTCACAGAGATCCGCCTGCCTCTGCCTCCCGAGTGCTGGGATTAAAGGCGTGCGCCACCAACGCCCGGCTAAAATAAATAAATCTTTAAAAACAACTAGAAAAGAAGGACAGAGTGAGTGAGTGAAAGCTATTACTTGGAGGCAGACACAACTGAATTTGAACCCCGAATTTGCTACTTTATGACACTGGTAAATTTTGAGCTTTTTTTTTTTTTTTGGTTTTTGTTGTTGTTTTCAAGACAGGGTTTCCCCATGTAGTTTTGGTGCCTGTCCTGGATCTCGCTCTGTAGACCAGGCTGGCCTTGAACTCACAAAGATCCACCTGGCTCTGCCTTCCAAGTGCTGGGATTAAGGGCGTGCGCCACCACCAACCAGTGTAAATTTTAACATTTTTTTGTCTGTTGTTTGGTTGGTTTTGGGTTTGTTTGTTTTTCGAGACAATGTTTCTCTTCTGTGTAGCCCTGGCTGTCCTGAAACTCCCTCTGTAGACCAGGCTGGCCTTGAACTCAGAAATCCACCTGCCTCTGCTTCCGTGCACCACCACTGCCCAGCTTTTAACATTTTTTTAATAGTCAGAATCTCACCATGTTGTTCACTCTAGCCTTGAATTCCTAGGTTCAAGTGATTCTCCTGCATCAGCCTTCCCTGCAGCTGGACTACACACACACACACACACACACACACACACACACACAC
>CABHPR010121202.1:0-36847 GCA_902168415.1 Peromyscus melanophrys
AGAACAGCCTTGACTTGAGGGCCTCTTCTGAATGGCATGATGGGATTTCACTGATAATTGATTCACAGTGCCAAGCATCTATCTCTATTCTTCATGTACTTGGTTTTTCAAAAGTATGGCCTTGGTCTTCAGTAATCTCTTGTTAAGAGTATTTTATTGTTCCGTGTGGCTTCTCGAGGGAAGAAAGAGGAATTCAATTTGTTCTCGCACAAAAGCGGCCTCTTCCGATGCTGCTAATTCTTCCAGAGCACATGACTCTTCTAAACGACATCTTGTCAAGACAGAACGCACAGTCATTGACAAGCTCGGGATTTAATTTTCTTTTGAAAACTTCGGGCAATAAAAGAATGAATTATTGTTCCTTTTTAAGTTTAATCAAGATTTCATTAAATTTGAATGTGTTCTGTTGATTTATTCAGAACTCAAGGCCTCACCACGCATTAAAGTCCTTTCAAAAATTTGAACACTATAAATACTGTCAACTATAGTTTATTATTTTCACAGCTTTATCATTACTTGGAAAGTGTGTGTGTGTGTGTGTGTGTGTGTGTGTGTGTGTGTGTGCTGAGATGATAATTTAATATGTGTACACACTACAAAATAATTATATGGTCAAGCTAATTAACTTATACATTAACTCAGCAAAGATACTAGACTGGGTATATTGTGTGTAAAGAATTTTCTTCTCAGAAATCTATAAATATACAATACAATACTTTTGTCCTACTATTCATCGTATACAGTGCATTTCTGGAGAATTTCTCATATTAAATAACAAATTTTGCACACTTGAGCTTGCACATAAAACAAATGCATGCTAGAAGAGCATGACATTTGTTATGATTCACTTAAAATAAAATAATTTTAGTAAGTCCTATATTAGAGGTATAGCGATTAAAGCTTTGCAAAGGATTAGATTTCATTTTTTGATGTAGTAATGCTAAATATTATGCAAACAAACTGATGACAGTATATACTAGTTTCCATTTAACTAGCAATACTATTCTTTTAATATGGCCTGCCTTTGATAACAATTGGCATTTTATTCAAAAATCTATCTCGAATACTAAGCAGCCTTTACTCTACTCTTAATAAATGCCAGCAGGTGTTAACTATTTAACCGTGCATGACCTTAACATTTAGGATAACATTTTGAATGGGGTACTAGTATTACCACTCTTGTTAGAGAAAGACACAAGCCTGAAAAAAGTTGCACAAAAATCACCAGGAGAACTGCAGGCACCCTATTCAAATAAGTGTATTTCAGTTCCCAAAGTACCGTTCATATATTGGACATTTGTTTATAAATCTTTATTTCATGGTGAGTTCTGATTGTCTAGACCCTGAATAGAAGAATTGCCTGTGCCTTGGCAACACGATGGTTATCAACTGAGAGGGAAACTCCTTCCCCGGGAAAATGGGCATATCTAGAGACACTGTTCCTGCCATGCCTAACGCAAGGGGGTGCAGTAAACAGCCCGCAATGCACGGGTGGAGCCAGCCACAGAGCCTTCTGCAGCCATGCTGTCAGTAGGGCTCAAGTTCAGACGTCTTGTTCAAATGCATACAAGACAACTAAAAAAAGCTGCATTCTCAATGATTCATGTCAATAAAATGTCTCAGTAAAACTTCAAAATGTAACTTGATGCATTTTAAAAATGTTATTTCGTGGTGCTAAAGTATCTCAGTATTTCAAGCTATATTTTGGTATCTTTTGGTTAAGAAAATTTTATTTCAGTTCTAGATATTCTAAGATAGTAGTTACTCTCTATAAAAACCACTCAAATAGGATTTCAAAGCCAGCATGATGCTATTAATTGCCATCCTCTCTACCACTCTTTATTTTGATCAGACACGAAATATTGGCGATTCCCAGGGTTTATCATTGCCACTGATGCTGTCTTAGACTCCAACTGTAAGTGAATTGCTAGCCCGAATTGCTAGCTTTTGTCTTGATCGCAAACGTCCATTGCATAGCATAGGAAATACAGTAATCATTTGTGCTCCCTTTAACAGATGAGCTGAGCCAGATGCCACTAATGTTATTCATCGATCCTAATCTTAGAAAGAAGAAAATTTTTAATAAGAAAAAAACTCACTGATCTAATTAAGGGCAGGGTGAAAAAGAATCCACTTAAAAGACCAGAGAGTGAGCATAAATATTAAAAGAAATGAATCTATTCAGTGGATTTGGTTAATGGAATCTCATCTAATCCCAATGTAAATGAAAGATTAATAAGGCCGAGGGAGATGGGTGGAACAAATGTAATCTCTATAATCATGTCTCGGGCACGGGATCCCCTCCTTCAGAGGATAAGAGGACAACAGGCTCCGAGGCACATGGGACCCTGATGAGGAGATAAGCCCTATTCCTACAGTTAATTTGGTACAGATATTAAAAGGCTCTTGTCGCTGTCAATTCTCTAGCCCCCGGGTTACTGAGATTTCTGGCGTTGCTCCCCATTTCTTTCCTTTTCCAGAGATTGTGCACCTGGCCACTGGCCAGAGCACAGCTGTTCCGCTCTAATGAAATCTGCAAATTGGGGAGCAGACTGGAAGGGCTCAGGGAAAATCCACTTTATAATCTGAGACAATAAGAGTAAGGCAAGGGAAATAGAAGACATTAGGATCTAATATCATGTCTGTTAATGGAAGGATTTCTTAGCTCTTCAAATAAAATGAAAATTGTAAGGTTTGTGGGCAGGGTGCAGAGATTTTGCATAACAAACATAAGAAAAGTAGACAAGGTAAAAATAGGTTGCTATTTTTTTAATCCTTTGAGTTTTCTGTTCCTCATATGAAAACCAAATACATTATTAGTAATTTTGGTTTTGAAAAACGTCAATCACGTGTCCACTTAAAACAAGTCATTCAGCCTCTGTTCTGTTCTTCTAATGCACACCTGTTCTAAGGAACCCAGATGGCCTACACCATTGGTGTGAAAGTCCAGGAAGCTTGCGAATGGAATCATCACTGTTTTCTTCACAGTTCCTCCCGTGGCTGGATTAAACACATTTCCTTCGAATGTCCTTCACAGACCACATATCTTTCAACACAGGTCAGCATCATCATGTTGCTGTCACAAGTCTCACTTTCCCTTCAACAAAACTCATCTGAAGACAACTCTGCTCTGTGAAATCTCATTCCTTCCACTCATCCTGCTTCAGGTATTCTTATTATAAAAATCCTTGGAATGGAGAGGTAGAATACTTTCACTCCAAATTTGAGAATAGTTCCTCTGAACAATACTGTTTCACACAAGCATTCACATTAAAATTTTGAACACTGGTGAAGAAAAATCAAATAAATTTGTTGGACCTCAATTTCTATAAAGTGGAGTAATATTCTATATTTCTTGCTAAGTTCTGAGCAAATGAAAATAGCTAAATATGATCTACAGAGCTTTTAATTTAAACCTTAAAAATAAAAATAAAAAATCTGTGCGTTAAAAAATGCATAAATTCTAAGAGCATACAAATGGAGTTGGAAGCCAAACAGAAATGAATATGCAATTGAGACCAAATTTAAAGGACTCCAAATGGAGGGTATTTTTTTTCATGCATGTGTTCAAATTTCTCATTAGTGATGTCTTTTTCTTGGAGTATGTGAGACTTTTCAAATGAGCATGCTAGTGTATGTAGTACAACAACAGACTATTCTCACACAGTGCCCACCCACGTCTAGAATGTGCATCTTCTGTTAGAGCAGCCATTGGACCTGGGGCAACCTGCACTCTGTAAAGCAGGTTTCCTTGCCACACTCAGGGGATGAAGGCAGCCTGCCACACAGAGCAGCTTTGAGGAAGCATGTGTTCAGCTCTCCCTTGTCCCTCAGCAGCTGTGCAGTAAATGGTCCTGTGCTTTTCTTACTCTAGATTCTAGATAATGTCCAACTTAAGCTTCTTCTCATGGATCTCATGAAGGACAAAGGCATCAGCGTTAACACTGAGTACAAGTATTTATTTATTTTAAGGAATCATTTACTATATTTGAGGAGGAGATGATTTTTACATAAATGAGATGTTCCCAGGGATCTTGAAATCACATTGATAGATCCTTAATTATAGCATTGACATGTTCATATTCAAGTAAACTGAATGAAATTTTGTTAGTTTTTGCATACATTCTAGAAATAATACACACACATATATGTACACACATATCCATAGATATGTAACTGTCTACATACAAGATACTATTAAGGCCAAAAAGAAACCCTGGCTGAGAAACATAAGCCAAATTAGAAATGGAAAAGCTCTTGCCTTTGGTCTGTGACTGCCCAAGTGCATAAGGAATTTAGTGTCTCCATACAAATCTGGATTGCTGAATTCAAAGAAGGATCACAAGTATTGGAGCTGACTAATGAGATATGGTGGAAGGAGGCAGATAACAAGGCTCCTGGGACACGGGTGATAGTGTCAGTGCCCCCACACTGCTTGATACTTTAGGGCTGTGTCAACCGGTTTCAGGACAATGAACTGCCTGCTGATTTTAAGATAGAAAGATAAGATGCACTAACATCCAGTACATAGAAGTTGGCTGCAGTTGCAGACAGTGCTTTTGGTTTCAACACCATGGATTGTTTAAAAGAGGGGCGGGGAAAAATTCTGGCTTGTAGAGTCATATCACATTCAGGTATGAACTGATTTAAGTACCATTTTAAAAACAACACAAAGTAATATGCTTGGGATATCAGTTATACAGGTATAGAGAATAGTTCACATGTATATGAATACATGCATTAAAATGTTCATATTTTTCTCATGTACTTGAAGGCATGGACAGCTGTACAGAAAAACAAAACCATCACCTTTCAAAATGCAAGCAACAGGAAGAATGACTGGTTCTGATTTCAACATATTCTTTAGTTAGTGGCATAGTAAATATGGAGTCCTAGTTACTACATCGCTCAGTAGATGCCCAAATTATGCAGGTAGATTTTTCTACTCTAATAATCACATTTTACTTTCTCAATCCAAAATAATGACTCTATAACACTTTAAGTTTGTTAGTAAAATTTAAAAAAAATTTCCAAATCAGTGGACACAGATTTAAAGGAGATAAATGACTCAACACCTAGTCAGAATTAAGTACCCGTAACATTTTAACTGCCTTAAAGGTATTTTATCTGAAAATTAAAGGACGATAAACAATCAGGTCGTGGCATTTCTCGCTGCAGAGTGCACATTTTCTTTTCCTTCTCTGTGACTGTAGTTGCTAAGTCTTTAAGTAGTCTCCCAGCCTCCAATTTCTGCTTATTTCTACCCATTCTTCCCAAAGCTGCCGCCACAGTGTTCTACTTGGGCAGTGACTCCCTAATTACAGGTCTCCAGTGGTTCTCCTTGAGAGCAGGTATTTTATACTTGGCTTCCACCCCTCCTCCCAGCATGCTGTTCCAGATCTTTCATGCACAGTAAGTCTGAACCATAGGAAAGACCACTGGAATTCCCTGCAGACGGCATGCTGGCCCTCCCTCCCATGACACTGTATCGTATATTGCATTTGTTCAGACTTCCCTCCATCACTAATTGTTCAGTGCACCCCCTTCCATCACATCTCAGTTGAAACCAGCCTCGTTAGGGAGTCCTTCCATTCGGCCCATTCTTCCTATTCTGTACACAGCAGGGTATACATTCAGTGCTCTCTCTCCTATAGCATTTACACTTGCATTAAGACACTTTCCACAGTGAACAATCTTTTTATTTGCACACCTACTATTGTACACACACACACACACACACAGTGTTAATTTTACCATTTCCTAAAATTAAAGTAGAAGATCAATAAAATGTGACAGACCAGTGTTTAATTCCATTATATAAACTAAAGAAAACTACACAAGCAGAAATATTGCCAGATTTTTAGGCATAGGATGGGGAAACATTATGCTACCTAGGGTTGTCATGAAAAGTGAAACAAATTCCTGTTCTTTATGCGTAAGAGAGATTCAGTGGACAGTAATGGGTAACATGTCTAGGCACTCAATGCATATAATTAGTGAATGGAATGGTACTGGAATAAATAAATTTTAACTTATACATTGAGTCATAGTTTTAAATGAGGTAATTTTCTATAAAACCTGAAACAGTTTAGCTCCTTTTTTATCTTTCATTGGGCCACATAATACCTGAATAGATAGACATGGTACATAATTTTCTTTTATTTTTTTCAACCAAGCAGTTAATGATCAGTGAATAATAACTTAATTCAAGGGGTTTAATCATTTGATTCTAATCGTTAATATCACGCAAGCTATGGGCAGACTGATGCCTATGAATGCAGGTGCTTTGAAGAGCCAACTTTTAGGAAAGGACTTCAAATCTCTACACATGTCTAAGAAGCTCTCAGGCAATCATTTTCCAATCTGTGCTCTCCACTTCCCACTCTCCTGTCTTTCATCCAACAACAAATATTTGCTGAACACCCAACTCATGTCTGGGACTACTCTAAGCTCTTGAGGAGCGGTAATGAGGAAATAGTCTCCATCTGCAGGTTACAATGTCTGTCAGAACTACTCACTTTGCAGCCACACCAAAATCTCCCACAGGCAACAGCCCAGCAGGTGGGAGCGACAGCTCCAGAGAGACTTGGTTGACAGGAACAGACACTGGCAGAGTCTGCAGACTCCTCCTGCTCTGCGAAGCCCATCAGCGCAACAGGCTTCCCATTCAAATGGAGAGGGATTGCAAAGAGCAAAAGAATCACAGCTACTATTTAAAGATGCAAGGGAACGAACTATCTGACTACTAAAGACAACCTTAAACTGACAAGGAGAAGACAAAGAACTAATCACAAACTTTTACTGAGAAAACATCAGAAGCATTGGCCAAGTGATATTGTGATTGATTGTCATGTGGTTTGGGTATTTTTACTATACCAGGTTTAACAGTCTAACTCCAACATGTGGGCATTTGAAAAATAAAAACCACCATAACCCATTGTTGCCTTCTCTTGATCTGGACTTCCCTCTCCCAGTCTGCAGGGACCTTTAGTGTGCCCAATGTGGTCTTTGTCTCCCTGTGCCTGACTTAACTCACTTACCATGTCCTCCATTCCAAATGTCTCGTCACAGATTATATGTTTGTCATTTTACACATAAATAATATTCATGCATACATATTTATCAACACTACAATTTAATCAATTCATCTAATATGTAGCACAGTGTGTTTATAATCACAATAATTAGCTCTATGTTCCAAGGTGACTACAGGAGAAGAGTCTGAAGGTCCCCAACACATGGAAATGCTATTGTTTAAGGATGTGGAACTGCACAGTGCCCTGATTTTATTATTATGTATTAAACCCTAGTTTTCAACTAAAACACTATAGTACATGAATAAGCACAGATGTTATATCATTTGAAATAAAACAAAAATTTTTCTTCTTTAAAACAATTTAATAATCATTGATGAGATTCTCAATATTCATTTTAAAATGAATTGTGATCATTTGTTTTCAATTACTCTGAGTTTAATAGAGAAGATGCAACATAAGTCAGTCATCTCAATCAAATTTCACTGTGTATCACAAACCCAATTGACAACACATTATTATCAGAAGCTGAATAAATGCTTTGAGGGACAAGGGGAGCTCACAATGGACTTCCTACAAGACATTCTGCAAGGTGGGGAGATGGTAGGTCTGACTGGGTGGCTGATCTCCTGGGCTCGCTATACTGGGTGCCAAGACTAAAATAACCAGAAGACTTTATGGGATCTTAATTATTCAAAAGGGAGAATGGAAAGAGATTGTGGGTTGGTAGCAATGACAGATAAGATATGCTCTTTGACTAACCCAGAGATGCTGAATACAATTTTTTTTTTATTCTGGCAATTAGTTAGATATACCAACATAGAAAATAACCAGATTTTCTCTTCAAACTTCATTCAGGAGTCAGTGTGGAATAAGACAGAAGGTGGACTACAAACCAACAGATTATGAATTGGGAAAAGAAAATGGAGAGCTCACTCATGGTGTGGAATGACCCCAGTGTGTGCTCATGAGGCAGTACTGTGCATGCTGAGGAGAAATAACCTGCAGGATTGCATCCCAAAGGGTGGGCAATGTGAAAAGAAGGGGCTGGCTTTCTGCACAGATGCCGTGGTGGGTCTAATGCCAACAATATTAAAGTGATGTATTTAGGTTCAATAATAATAAATTCAGTTTTGAATAAAATAGGAGGTGACTGTGAGATATCCATTAAAGCACTGCTCAGAAGACATTGAGAAGAATGAAAATGAAGTTTGGCCATGAAGTCAACATGTGAGTAGAGGGATAACACATGATCTGTCGCATCAGATAGCTGATGCTGTCTTCTGAACTGGCGAACACGATCCCCACATCTGGGAGCCTGCAGATATTTGAGCAATCAAGAACAAGGCTGCACTTTTAGATGGCAGCTGCTAAAAGGAAGCAAAGTGGGTCCATATCTCCTAAGTAACATGCCCCAGAGCAAAGAACCAGTGAGCAAGACACTTGGACATTTATGGTTTGCATTTAACAAAAGCAACAAAGAGGACATTCAAATAGGACTCTTTCATCTACAGTAAAATAAATTCACTGACTGTGGATTCTTGCAAAACCTGGCCTATCAAAGAGATAAAACAAATAAGATACTGAAACCAATAAAGTGCCATTATCTTTTAATATGTTTAAAACTGTTTGCCTTTTCCATAATAGCTATTGCCTTAAATCCCGTATCCAGGGATACAGTGCCAGCTCGTCTGACAAAGGGAGGACTCTCATGGCGCCTGTGCAGCACGTGCAGGACGAGACAGCCCACCATGCCTCTAAACAGTCTGTCTCAAGGGGCTGAGGCTCAGTGATAACACTGTGCAGAAGACCATAAAGTTCTACCACAGAAGTCACGTCTGGATGACTAAGACATATCAGAAAACCAACCAACCCCCCAGCCACACCACTGTGTGGTTGTCTTCTGAAATTCCTTGGCATCTCTGCCTCTCAAAAATGGCTTTAATCTATACCTGGAGCTCTGACTGCACAAATGCCACTCACTGTCATTCCCGAGAAGGTAGGGATGACGGGATTTAATTAGAAATATATCTGATTTTTATTCTTAGAAAGAAAAGTTCACCTGACTTTAAAATTTAATACCTATGAGTATATTTCATAAAATAGAAGATTAAGTCCATGTTAAATAGGAGATCCAATTTAATTTTAAGCAAATAATCATCCTTTGATATAAACCTTGATGACATACTGAAATTAATTGTACTATTCCTCCCAAATACATGAATGCCATCATATTACTCTGATTCATGGTTTCTTATAGAAACCTTATGCCTTTGTAAGTTTGTGTTCTGTATCACAGTGACGGAAGCCTGAAGCTTCCTACTGTGTGTCGGTGTGTTCTGCATCACAGTGATGAAGCCTGAAGCTTTCCTACTGTGTGTCGGTGTGTTCTGTATCACAGTGATGGATGCCTGAAGCTTTCCTACTGTGTGTGTTCTGTATCACAGTGACGGAAGCCTGAAGCTTTCCTACTGTGTGTCAGTGTGTTCTGTATCATGGTGACGGAAGCCTGAAGCTTTCCTACTGTGTGTCGGTGTGCTCTGTATCACAGTGATGGAAGCCTGAATATTTCCTACTGTGTGTTGGTTTCTTTGGCTTTTCCAAGGAAATAAAAGTAATTCTTTTGTATATCCTTGTCTTAGTCATTTGTATTCTTTATATTCCTCCTACTTAAGGGTGGATCTTGCACTTTTCCTGCCTCTTCTATTTGCTATTCCTAAATGTAAAACCTGCAACTATATCTTTGGTTAAAATCAAAAGCCTGAGCACTTTTCTCATAGTTTAATTGGCTGGTTGCTATTTAAATGGATATGTACCTGTTACGTGCATGGTCACTGGCATAATGGACAGAAAGCACATAGGAATGCAGGCCTTCTGTACACTGCCCAGAGTTGTGTCTTGTATGTGGACAGACACAGGCTTCTTTACTTTCAAAACATTGAAAGAAGTTGAGGACACTATTTTTGTAATGTTGGGAACAGAGATTCTCCCACATATATGTTCTCAACCTCAAGAGCACGGCCAACAGCGTCTCACAATGGAAATTTATTTTATTAGTCATTTAATAGGACATTTTTCAATTTAAACCAAACCTCCAATCAAAAATTGCTGGCTAGGATTGATTTTTATCAGAAGTGATAAATCTTCTATTTGTGCTATCAGTAATTTTGAAGCATTATGATGTAGCCATTAAAATGCATACCACCTATAAACAAATAGACATAATTTCCTACACTCTTCTAAATAATTTCTATCTTTCCCATAGTTCAGAATACGTTAAAACACTATTAATATTAAAAAAACCTATTAGAGAGAGGGATGTAAATGATGTAAAGACAGTATTCATTCTCAAAGAAAATTTGGAAATTAAATAAAAAAGCATATAAATGATTACAGTGTAATTTTGGTCTAGATGAACCTTTTAATATTATATTTGAGTGAACTGTTCTATTGAACCTGGAACGAGTTTTACACAAAAACACCCTTTCTCTAATGTGCACATACGTGCCCTGATAGAAACTGCGGTGACCATCACGTGACTGTCTCAGGGAAGGCGTGTTTTGAGCCACTCTCTCTGTCATCAGTCGGTTTCTTTATGAGTTTCTTATGAGTTTCTTCTGGTAAATGTTGGAATGCAATTTTCTAAGCAGAGATTATAAGTTTTGAAACTCATAAATAGTGGTGAAATCAAGGTTCATGTGCAAATAGTTGTAAAAGAAATGAAAATATTTGATAACACCTTATACAATGAATTCCAAAATTCACTATTTATACCAAATACAAAGTGATGTACAAACATGCAAACAGTGTCAATATAATATTTCTATAAAGATTCTTTTCTGAGGACCTCCTATAAACAAAAGACTGGGAAAGATGAACTTTGTATAAATTCAACGATGTTACCAGCATAAGTTAAACTCTTAGAACAGATTTCTTACCAAAACCATGAGAACCAGTGCTAAAAAAAGGCTTCCAAAATGTCATGGACTGGTGTTTGGGAGGCACACAGGTTACAGAGTGGCCTGTATCTTCTCTACAATTCACCCAGAAATTAACAAAGTTTCACCAAGAAAATGTATTTAGCAGATGATATTCAAAAGTGAAATGCATAAATAAAAATGTCCACTTTCTAAAATAAAATTTCCAATCAGTTACAAAATACATTATATTGCTAAGTTGAAAATCAGGATTTTTTATAATAGTTTGATTTGTTCCAGAGATAATCTGTACTTTTTAAATTTCCATTAAGCACTCATTCTTCATTACAAGTAATGAGAAATGCTTAAGACAACTATGGCAATGCAAAGACTAATATAAAGATATTATAATATGATGTATGCATCTTACATTGCAGCAATGTCTATGTGTATGGACAGTTAAACAAATTTCTTTTCCCCAGTCTACTAATGCAAGCTGAATTCAAATGTCTTCATTTGGATTTGGCCTCTGCCCTAGTGATTTCAGAGCACATGTTAGTTCTATTAAATTTTGTCATAAATTAACAGCACTGTAATTTAGTCAGTGAGACTAGCCATTAACACCACATACTGGGGGTCATAAATTATTTAGAGTTTTATAAAATGAGCTAATAAACTAGATATATTACTTAAACATGTAAGATTTATATAATTATATAATATTTTCATCTGACTGTAGAATTAGAAATGAGTAAAAGCATAAACTTAAAACTGCTGGTGTTTAAATTCAATTAGCTGCAATCTAATCTCAAAAAAAAAAATGAGCTTCAGGGCTTGTTTTTCCCAAAGTGCCATGTTCTTAGAGTGTGGATTAAAGAGAAAGAAAGAATACTGAAGGTAGGGGAAGCCGTGACGTTTACTTTGTAGCTCTTGGGAAATCTTCACAGTACCTTTAAGACTTAGAAAGTTTGTCTTAGAACTTATTTTGGAAACAAGGCTTTTACAAGAGAATTCAGAATTTCTATTTTTCCTTTGTTTGTGTCTATTAAGTTTTATTTTGGGCACGGTTTCACGTAGCCAAGGCTGCTCTTGGACGCCTCAGCCTTCAACTATTCTTCTTCCCGCTTCCATCCCTTTCCAAATGCTGGCAATACAGACATGAATCATCATGTCAGCTTCTAGAATTTTTACACTTTAAATATTTGCTGAGAAATCTTGGGAGGCAAAGAAATTCAGATTAAATTAATTAGTTATGGATTTTATGAATAGTAGGATACAAAGAAGATAAGGATGAGTGGATTAATAGTGATGCTTCAAGATGGACACAGCAGAACACATTTTATGTTTGTGTGTTGATATTTTTATGTACGTGTTTTAAATATAGTAAATCCCTAAAATCAGCTCATCTTTTGGACTCTCAATAGAGTTTACCATAATATTCTCACTTTTATATTGATGTTCCCATTCTTGCGAGAGTTCAACAGATTACAGCCTTACCAATTAATTTATCTATTTATCATCTGTCATCCACCTATCTATCTATTATCTATCAATCTATCTATCTATCATCTACCTATTATATATCTATCTGTTATCTATCTATCACCTATCCAGATCCATAGTCTTTTGTTGAATAAATAAAAGTGGGAATTAGCTTAAAAAAGTTGTAGAAGTGAATTGTGCATATTAATAAATATTAAACTGACAAGTAAAATTAAAGTATATGAATGGCATCCTATTTGGATTATTACATAACGCTGTTTTCAAGCTTTAAAGTTTAGCATTCAGTTTTATCAACTGGATATTTAAAAGAGGCTTAAATTTCTCAAAAAATTTTCAGAAACCTTTATGTGTAATTATGTTTCAAAATTTAATAAATAATTCAACTATTTCAAGAACTAACTTTTCAAAAAGCTCTGTTTCAATCATAAATAATTGAATGCTACAATAATATTCTATATAATATGTATTTTTTTGTGAATAGATATCTGGGATTAAAAGTAATAATTCTTTTTCATTAAGTTGTATCTTTTATTATATGAGATTATAATTACATCATTACCTTTTCCTCCCTCTAAACCCTTTTATATACCTCCTTGCTCTATTTACATTGATTGTTGTTACATGCTTATATATGCATGTATATATATATATATATATATATATATATATATATATCCTAAGTACATAAAGGAATTGTGGTAAAACACTAAAAATTATTGGACAAATTATTGGATAAATCTATTGACCCACAGAACCTAGAAGAAAACAATTCATATAAAAATTTACTTTTAATTTAAGCATAAATATATTAAATATTAAATACTGAATAACAGTAAACTGTGAAATTGTCCATTTTATTTGTTTATCTATTTATTAAAAAGAATATTGAGCATTTATCCTGCAACCAATTTTTGGGTCATTTATGTACTCTCGTAGGCTGCATTATTTCATTTTTGTTTTCAGTTTTGTAAGGAGCTAATGATTATGAGGATGAAAAAATTAATTATTATGGGGTGAAAATATTCTCTTCCAGGTCAATTAGGATGGGTAATTATAAAAGTGAAGATTACATGGTGAATCAATTCTACATAGAAGGAATAGCATCTTCATGAAAGATTCAACCCTTTAAAATAAAGAGCCTTCCACCAACTATCTATGTTACACTTTTGGGGACTTCTGGCCTGCATCACCAGTGTGTTTTCGTGTATTTGTATTGTTTTGTTTTGTTTTCCCGAGACAAGGTTCCTCAGTGTAACAGCTCTGCCTGTCCTGGAACTCACTGTGTAGACCAGGCTGGATTTGAACTCACAGAGATCCACCTGCCTCCGCCTCCAAGTGCTAGGATTAAAGGTGTGCACTATCATATGCGGTTGTGATTTCATGGTATTAATGACAACAATAAAATGGGGAAATAGCAACTGATTCTCACACATCAGCAAACATATTATTGAGACATTTCTTCAGCCATGTTCCAGATATTAGTCAAAACAATTATTTTGTGCATTTTATGTAAAATTTAAATAAAATTAGAAAGGACTCTCATATCATCTTGACTACTGCACAGCCTCAGAAGGATGCTTCAAAACCTCGTGTACTATGATTCAGTAAGCTGACAGTTGTAAATGCCAGGCATCGAGTGAATGACAATACTTCTGAAATCCATCCTGGCCCTTTGCAAAGCTTATCCTTTCATGCTTTTGAAATGTGGTCCTTTTGTCTTAAGACAAAACAATCTTGAAAGTTATAGTCCACTGAAACATCTTTCTCTTTTTAGTAGAATTTTAGAAATATTTTAAATGCATTTTTATCTCTAGTGAGAATTCAGTAAGATTTTATCCATTGAAGCAAAATGCCAGACCATTTAAAAAGTCCCCATCTCATGTTCCAGCCGCTATTTTCTCTCCAATTGTCAATCCTTTTTTAATTTGCTGTGAACAGTACTGTCAATCTGTTGTGGGAGCTATTTTAATTTAAGATTTCATTATCTCTCTTCGCCAACCTTTGAATGGTCTGTCACTTGTTATACCCGTCATCAAAGCTAGCCGACGACACATCTGATTCCAGCCTTCAATTTATTGAGACACTGAATTGCACAATGTATTCTTTCCTTTCCTCCCTCTGTGGTTCCCTTTTAGAAACAAAGAAACACAAAATTTGATTTGTATTCTCTGCCAGACAGCAAGAAAATTATAGCAAATCTTTAAATATTAATTTAAAATTTTATAAATTATTTTTTCTACAACACCAAACTTTATAGACTGAAAACAATACAAATGGAAGAAATTTAGTGACCATAGTGTGCAATGTTGGAGTTCTAGCATAGAATGGATACTGGAAGTATGAGTTCTGAGAGGTGCTTTTCAAAGGGCAGGTGGGGTCCTCTTCATATGCACATGTGCTATTAACCTCAAGTGAGAAAATGGTTTTAATGCCAGAATTAGTTACATATGCTGATGCAGACTTTTGAATTCTCCAAAGTATTCTTAACTCATTTAATTTTTTTTCAGTGTTGATTATTAAGGCCAGTACCCGGGGCAGCAGTCACATACACAAAGCCACTGAGCACCACCTCAGCTTGATATGATGAAAACAAGTGCACTCCCTTAAGAATGACTTCCACTGAGACAGTCTCAAATATTGGCCAAATTTGAAGGAATATGAGAAAAAGCTCAGGATGGAATACAACAAAATAGAATGCAACAAAAGCTCAGAATGGGCACAATAAAACATTAGCCCTAATCATGTCCTGATTTGGTCTGCTGTGGTTGCATCTGCTAAGGTTGTCGAGAAGAACAAACCACTACCCTGTTTTCATAACGTCCCCAAGGTGAGTCTGAGGGACAGACCTAACACTGCAAGAGGAATGGAAGAATCTGCATCAAGTTCGTACATGGAACAGAGAAGTTGAGTTTTGTTGTTCAATGGAACCATAGAAAATGAGACTCCACCGCTCAGTGAATAACCTTAAGATCTCGCCCCATGAGGAATAATCAACTTAAATACCTAGGAGACCCAACACCACACACCTAAAACACCCAGGCAGGGAACTCCACCCTTCTGCAACTTCCATTCCCTTATGTGCTCACCTCTGACCCATTCGCCACTGCAGCCTCCCAGCAGCTCTTATCTAGGGCAGGGAGGCTAGCAGTGCCTGGGCACATATGGGACGACTACATGGTAGGAGACTGAGTTCTGAGTACTTTTTGACATTGGTTCTATGATTATATTTACCCATTTTATTATTTAAAGTCACACACACCCCACCCCCACCCCCACAGAGCCTTATTCAGGGATAGTCACTAAAAAACTTTCGGAGGCTAACGAATTAAGTTGGACTTTCATAATGAGACTAATTTAGCACTTGTATAAAATGAAAACAATAGAAAATGAAATGAATTTTTCAAAATAATGTTCCACTAGTTTGAAGAGAGGGCTGTGTTTCCATTTCTAGCATCTACATGGCAGCTCACAACTGTATGTAACTCTGGTTTCAGGGGATCTAATAACCTTTTCCAGGTTACACAGGCATCTACACATGTGTTGCACATACATGTATGCAGGCAAAACACTCAGGAATTAACATAAAATAAAAAATAGATCTTTAAAGAACAAACAAGCAAATACCCTTAAAATGTTTCTCATGTTTCAATTAAGTGGTTTGATTGCTTTACACATTCAAACATTACAAGATTGCTCTAAAATACAATGTTTTTAGCATGGATAGAATGATATTATCTGTACAAACGAGTATAATAGCAGTATATCAGAAGACTCCTGAAGACAAGATGCTGTGTTCAAAATAGAAGGGCAATCCGTCAAGGTTTTATAATGTTTTGTCTTTTCTAAAAAAGAAAAAGTAGGTAACTGAATAAATTTATCTTGTATATGTACCCATTAAATAAGGTATAAATTTCCCCTATAAAATATATCAATTTATTCATAGCATATGTTCCCACTTGAAGCTGCCTTTCCAACCAGAAATATGAGTTTATTTATCTATTGTTTGTGAACATAAATACATTTCAAGAATTCAAGAATTTCAAGGTGAAATTTTGAAATTGAGATTCTGAATTAGTTCAGTGAAGTGGCAATTGCCACCCTTAGCCACATGGGTAGTTGGCATAGGTCATCTGAATCCACAAGTTCTCTGCCAGCCTGGGCAGCAATGCAAGATTTTTATCTTAAACCAAAGCAACAACAATAATATAAAACAAAAAAATCAATCCTGAACTAAAGGCAAATGAGAATCTAGCACATCTCTACTGAGCAGCCAAGTAGTTCTAATCTGTATCCATAAGAATGGAGAACAAACAGTTTAAAACAGATGCACAGGTATGGTTTACAAACAGTTCTAAAATATAAAGGACAGGGATAGGGAAGAAATAGTTTTAAACAAAATACTACAAGGGTGGAGGACAAACAGTTCTAAACCCACACTAGAGGGATGATGTATGGATAGTTCTAAACCATACAGCCCAGGGGTGGTGGACAGACAGTTCTCATATACCACAGGGATGGTGTAAAAATAGATCTAAACATATACTGCAAAGACTGAACAGAACTACCAAAATGACCTTCCTTTCTTTGTTTTGTAAATATCCTCATAATATTTTCAGGCTATAGCAATTGTTCTGTTGAAGAAAATGGAATTTATTCTGCTTGGGATGCCATAGCGAATAATGATGGGTTATAACATCCAGAGGACTAGTGAGTGCAAAGTGCAATGCTTCCAAGAGCATTTCAGGTAGGGAGGTGTCCTTTTTGGCTTCTGATGGCCACCTTCCCAAGACAGCACATATATCTGTTTGTGTATGTAGAGTTAAGGAGGAGAGAGAGAAAAAGAGAAGGAAGTAGGCAGGAAGAGAGGCAAGAGGGGAAATACAGAAAGGGAGAGATATTAACTTTCACTCCCTTCTTACAAAGGCACCAACCAAACCTTTCAGGAGAGGGGCAATCCTTATGACATCTTTTCCATAAATGGTTTCGTAAATTCTTCCTTTCCAAAACTAATCACACAGAGGGTTACAGCTAACGTATCTAAAGTTTGGTGGAGACACAATTTAGCCCAACATGATTTGCAAAATCTATAATATGAATTGGTCTATTATTGGGTAACCCAACATAAATTACAAGGCTGGTCTCTGTGTGATTTGAATGATACTGTACCATAGGCATTTGCATATCAGAATAGGAACACAATGGTGTAATCTATGAGCTTGCATATATTACAAAAACATCAATAGAAAAAGATAATAAAAGCAAGTAGCAGCTTTATCTCAGAAGTAGAATTGCTTCTCTTGTGTCAGTTATTAAATATGGTCAAATTATCACAGTCTGAAATGTATGTTTGAACCTCGGGCTTGGCCTCCATGTCCTTTTATGATGTCCCTACAATTTCGCTGTTCTGTTGCTAATGAGGAGCAATACTAATTATTTAGCTAATCCCTTTGTTACAATAGATGATCACTTTGCCACAGGATGAATTGTTCTTTCAAGAGTGCCCTTTCCTAGCACTTAATCAGATTTCTGCTTGTATGATTCAGAATCAAGCCTTTCTAATTTAAATTGCATTTTTAAAAGATGAAAGCAAAGCCACTCTGCTAATATTAGAGCCGTGGAAACATCTTACTGACAGTCTTGAACAACAGACATCTTTTAGTCACTTGGCATGAAACTGTATCATAGCAGGATTCACCACTTCTGCTTGACACTAACTGACAGGCAAACCCTCTACTAAAATGAAATCTGTAAATGGAACTCATCAATGAAACCATTATTATTATTGTATTTTTATTTAAATTCATGTTTATGACAAATACGAACGTAGAAATTTATTGCTTTGAAAATTGCAGCAGGGTGAAAGTGGTGTGAATTTTTCCATTAGGAAATCTGATCTTTAGGGGGCACATCTCTGGAGTGCTCCCAAAGCAGCTAATGTAAATCAGGTTATTACACCTATAAGAAATTTAAACAAGAATAAGTTACCATATAGCAAACATAAACCAACTCTTTGAAAATCTGATATAATTTCCAATATGTTCAATAGCTAATCTGTTAAAACAAACTTTCTTAGAATTAGTTATCACAAAACAAATTTGGTATAGTTTAGAGAAACATGCTAAGATTTTGAATTATTGAAAGAATGGCCTTTTGTATTCACATTTTTCAACTTAGTATTTGGAAATTGACCAGTAAGAGGACAAGAACAAGCTCCTGTCTTACAGATTCCTTCTTTTATTACCATGTAAAACCTCTCTACAACCCAGAGAGTACATTACTTCCTCTGCAGAGGAAGAAGCTGAACAACAATTCACATCTGATTCTTTCAAACTGTTTTTGGCCATGTATAAATTAAAACTGATGTAGAAAAGGCTTATTTCATCTTTGTTACGGAATTCCTCATGGCACTGAGAATGCCAGCATTTTATGTGTTTGAACTGTTTTCCATATACTTGAATTTTAGATTAGAATTGCTCACTGTAAATATTCTGTAAATGGTAAATCAGTTTTAAGTTCTAATTTACTATATCAACTATTTGAGAAACCAGTTAACTCAGAACAGATCAATAGAGGAAAATTAACAGAGACATGAATTGCTTTAAAAATGAATTCATAAATAAATCTGTGCTTTGCTCAGATTCCAAAAATAAACTAACATTATTTTCTGTACTGTGCACCCATTCTTTTATCTATTTTATATTCTATAATTAATTATTACTAATATACAGAAAGTAGAAAATATAGGGATATCAGACTTAGACATAACATCCTTTGAGTCTTTAGACACAGTTAGACTCTTCCAGTCTTACCAACCTAATGTCATGGCAACTTCTGAATTGTGAAGCATCTTCACAGACGCTGTCCTCTAGGCAGAATAACTGACGACTTTGCCTTAGCCTTTTAAGTGAATTTCACCTGTCATTATTTTTCTCCTTTCGTGTTATTCAGAGTTTAATTTCATTTCCCTGAATCTGAAACTGATATAAGCTGATGTGTTTTCATCTTTTTTCTGAATTATGATATAATTGTTTAAAAAATTGTAAGTTTGTGTTTCTCAGAAATCATTCTAGAAATTAATCAACGTGAAGCATTTTCTTCAGTCAAATAAATTTTTCCAAAGTACATTATGATTTTAGATGTCCCATTGCACCAACTTTCATGAATTTTATGATAAACTATCCATTTTTATATTTATATTACTCTGTAAATTTGCAGATATTTCTTTGTAATTTTGCTCTCTATAATATTTAGACGTCTGTGTTCTCCCTGTAACTTGATTCTCCTCTAACAGTCTTATGAATGCTTCTATGTCTTAAGGACTTGTAAATTTAATGCTAAGATATTTTATAATTCATTTTGTTATTTAGAACTTTACAATTTTCCCAGGAACATCAAATATCTTATTTTCATCTACCTTTATGTGCTGAAGACCATTACAACCTCATTTATCTGAGGTTTTTGATGAATTTGAGTATTAACATTGTAATCTTATAAAATATTATAGTACCCACTTGTTGAGATAACAAAGCGAGTTGCTCATGACAAGTAAATATAAGTAAATTAAGTTAGTGAAGTTACCTTTCTATCTAACCATCCCTTACTCCCCCACCTCTCTCTATATATATATATTTATATATACACACATATATATGCATATATATGTATATAAAAAAGATAAACACACATATATATGTATATATCATCTATCATGTATTCTGAAATAGGTATTTACTGGATTGCCCAGGCTAGTCTTGGACTGAAAATCTCAAGTGATCCTCCTACCTAAGACTCCCTGGTAGCTGGGAGCACACACATACACCAGCATCTCAGCTCAGTACTCAGTGGTGTACATCCTTTTGGGCCAATCAGTTGCTAAAACTTACAGAAGAGCACAAGTGGTTGTACAGAAGATTGGGAAAGCATTTTTGAGCTGTGTAATTAGTACATTTTGACACAAGATAAAAGACAAGTAGCTATAGCCTCTAATACAAGATAAAAATGGATCAAGATAGCTTATGTTGAAAGTATCAGTGCTTATTAGTAGTTTAAAACTTCAAAAGATAATATGATTCCTGATATTTTTCATGTCTTATCAAAACTAACATCTTTGTAATAAAATTGTTCAATTTTTCCCATTACTAAAATTGAAATAATAATTGTCTTCCTTAAATTCTAGGGCACATGTAGGACAAAATCATGTGAGACTTGAAAGCATTATACAACCTTAAGTTCTGTTCTTTATTTTCCATAAGTAGACAGTCTCTCATCTTTTCATTTCATATTTGTGTGTATTTGTGAGATTCATCTCAGCAAGCATCTAATTCATCCATAATCATAAAAATAGTGACAAAATACTTTTTCAGAAATTATTTGTAAACTAAAAGTTTTGATTTTCAAAAGAAAATATACTCTTCATTTCATCTTCCATAAAAATGCAAGTTGAAGCATTTTGGGGATTAAAGGGAGATCAGAGAATAGCACTTCCTCAAATCATTCTCCTAAATCTCTTAATCTCGAGTGAGATGGAGACTTAGAGCCCTGACTTTTGAGGGAGAAAACCTGGTGTGCTAGCTAGATCCTGAAGCACACTCTTGGTACATTGCCTTTCCATTTGGTCCCTGGTCTGTGCGCTACAGCCTTTTCTTTGTTATGTAGACTCCTATTCACATCCCCATCTCTTCTTGTTTGTTTAATTGTTGATTTTGGGGGGATATAGTCTGACTGTGTAGCCATGGCTGGTCTGGAACTCACTATATAGACCACAAGTTCACTTCTAACTCATTCTGACTCTAAAATGATTACCATACTCAACTTTCTTTTTTAAAGAAACAAATTGTATGAACCTGGAGAGATGGCACAGTTGTTAACAGCATTTGTTGCTCTTACAGAGGACCAGGGTTCAGTTCCAGCACCCAAGTGATGTCTCATAACCATTTGTAACTATAGTTTCAGAGGATCTGTGCTCCCTTTTGGCCTCCAAAGGCCCTGGGTAGGTATGTGGTACACTCACATGCATGCAGGCAGAACACTATATACAGTCTCTACAAACTTCATTTATGTAAACAAAACCCATACATTTTATTAAAATGAGTATAAATCTATAGAATAGTCTAAAAAGATAGTCCCTAAACTTGAGCCCAAAATGATTAAAAAAATTAATAAAATTCTTGTGCAAACAAATCTGGAATACTGGGGATGCATCTCAGTGGTGGAGAGCCTGCCTGGTATGAGCCTGACCCCTCACTACAAACATAAAGAAACAAACAAACAAGCAGATGGACAACTGGTTAGTTCACAACATTCAGAGCTTGTTTTCATTTACATTCTAAATGAATCTGAAAATTAAGTGGTTTAGGGGCAAAACAAAATGTAGCAACCAATGAAATTTCCAAACAAGAAAAATTTAGATCTAAAAATGGTGCTCTAATTAAAGCTATAGTTCTGAAAATTTAAATATATAATTGACTGAAAATAATAACATTTCAATTCAAAGGACTTTAAAAAGTAATTTCCTTTGGGAAATTTGAACATGAGATTGCTTCTGAGATGTAGCTGCACAAACGCCTCTGAGCGGAAGGAGAGGCTGTTCCCTGTGTTAAGCCTTCAATTAAAACGCACTTTCCTATTCATTACATCAGGAACCTACAGCAGTCCTCTAAATCTGGCTCGTTCTGAGGAACTGACTGCTGGCTACTGGGAATTATAGAGTTTTCCAGATCTTGTTGACATTTCTAATTTGACTCCTGTCATTTGCTCATGCGGCGCAAATGCTGGATGTGAATTTTAGAGGCGTACAGGCCACAGGAGGTTAGCATTGCTCACGAGACATCAGCAAATGAAAACACAATGTGGAGAAAAAAATGAGGCAAAACGAATGATGCAAACTTTGAGTTTTTCTTTTTTCAAAAGTAAGCCCCATTCCAAATACTGCCCTGTGATTTTTAAAAACATAAGCATTTATCTTATTGATTTTCAAGCTAATAATATTATTCTTTATGACTTTTAAAATTATTTTTACAGATGCTTTCAAATAATTTATTCTAAATTGGAAACAAAAGCATTGATATCTTCAAAGTTCATGTAAGTTTTAAAAAATATTGTGTGGTATGCAAAAAATTAATATTCTTAAAAAATGTATGCTTTTCTATATCAGTTTCACACCTGTTCTGGATTAAAATATATTAAGACTTAGTTATGAATACTATTTCACTGAAAAACAGCAAGAACATAAGAATAAGAAAATGGAGGCCTGAGGAGATGGCTTCCACTGTAATGTCCGAGCATGGGGACCTCAGTTTGGACCTTCATTACACATGAAAAGGCCAAGTGGGTAGGCAGCGAGTAGGTCTGGAACTCCAGCACTGGCTGGAACGGGTGTGAGGGTAGATACTGATGGATCTTTGGAGCCCACTGGATAGCCAGCCTACCTGAGTTAATGAGCTCCAGGTCAGTGAGAGATCCTGTCTCAAAAAGTGAGGAGAGTGACTGAGGGGATACCCAACATCAGGTTCCGGCCTCTATGCACAGAGGGACACACAGAGACACCACACAAGAGTAGGGAAACCAGGGGCTGGGAGAATGACTCATTCATGAAAGTGCTTGCCTTAAAAGAGTGAGCATGAGGGTTTGCTCCTAGAGCTCACATAAAAATACTGAGTATAGTGGTGGGTGAATGTGATTCCAGTGCCAGGCAGGTGGACACAGAGGATCCTTGGTGCTCACCCGTGGTCCATTCTAACCTAATTTGTGAGCTCCAGACGAGTAACAGACCCTGTCTCAAAGGAGGTAGATGATTTTCCTGAGGATAATGCCCAAGATATCCCCTGGCCAGCACAAACATAGACACACATAGACAGATACACACAGACACACACAGAGGCGCTCTCTCTCTCTCTCTCTCTCTCTCTCTCTCTCTCTCTCTCTCTCTCTCTCTCTCTAACACACACACACACACACACACACACACACACACACACACCCCTACATGAATAAAGGCACGAGTAAGAAAAGAGCTCTTCTAGAGGACTCTTCTTTGCTTCATAGCACCCATGCGGCATAGTCGATCACTCCAGCTCTAGATGTGGCAACCTCTTAAAAGTACTGTGGCCACCATCACTCATGTGTACATGCACATACACAGGCAGAAACACATGGATAATTAAAAGTAATAAAGTAAATCTACAGAAAGGGAAAAGTGAGGATTCTCCTGTAAAGTGTCACATTTCTTGTGGACAGTTTTGGTTCTGAAATCATCAAATGTTAATCTATGAACTTATAGAAAGACTCTCTTTTGACAACAAATGCCAGATAGGTCTCCTAGTGAGGAACAAACTGAGATATTCAGGCAGCCCTTCACTTAGCTATATTTAGGCATACAAGTTTTGTTTTATTTATTTCACATCAAGCATTCATGAGAATACATATGCTAAAGAATACAAGCCACAGAATATAGCTGTTACTTGAAAAAAATCACTGGCTAAGGGTATCTTTTGTCATTTATAAATTACTGAATATCAGGGAAAAATATGAAATGCCAGACAACAAAGCCAACAAAATTATATAAGGTTTCTAACAATGTAATGATACTCAAGGTAGCATCCCGTTTCTTAAACCGGTCATGCTAATTGGAACAGTGTCATGAGACTCACAGAAAACTGCTGGAACAAAACAGTTTGACTCACAATTTTATATACTGTCAGGTTATTTGTATTTCATTGTAAATTCAAAGACAGACACAAAGTCATTTTGTTGACATCTGACACATCAACTAATAATAGGAAAATTGAAACTATATAAAGTGAAAGAGTTTTAAAAAGTTGAGGAGCATTACCAAAGATATTAGCATTCACTGAATCCAGTTTTGTGAAACATTGATTTATTTTTACTTTATGAGCAGGAGTATTTGATTGCAAGTACACCTGTGTACCATGGGCATGCCTGGTGTCCATGGAGATAAGAAGAGGGCGTCAGTGGGTGCTGGGAACTAAGCCTGGGTCCTCTGCAGGAGCAGCAGGTGCTCTTAACTACTGAGCCATCTCTTAGTCCCAAGAATCTTGTAAAAGTAATCAATGCAATAATCAATATTGTGGTTCAAAAATAACAAAATGTTCTAAGTAAAAGTCTTTGGAACTACCAGCGTGAATTTGATAAGAAAGGTGTTATTTTAATTGTCTTGTATTAATAAGCTTTATACACACACTCTTTAATCACTTAAAGTGAGGAAAATGAAATGATTCAAATTCTAAAAGGGACAATACACTGAAAATAGCATGTGTCTTTAAACTAATGAGAAGGAGACAGAGGACTGAGGGTGTGAGCCTGTGGCAGCGCACTTGCCCAGTGAGTGTGAGAGCCTGGGTGCCACCTCCAGCACCATAGGCAATAAAAATGGACAGAATGAATGGAAACCTAGGTTAACAAGAGATGAAGCTTATATCATACAAAGATGCATGCATGCATCTCACATTTCCTTAATAAAATGGCCTCAGAACACATCTACCAATAAAATATACTTTACAAAGATTCTTCACATATTTCTTCATATAAATAAATGTAAGATGAAGTTAATAATAGTAAATGCTGCCATAAGCTTACCTTGAGTTTGCTATTATTTAGAGAACTTAAATTATATTGTTACTTTATCCTTAAATGGCCTTTTGGGTCTGTAATTTTAACTCCATTTTATATATATGAAAATGTTTGCTGAGAAACATGGAAGATTTAGTTGAGAAAATGATACAACTAAAGTTTAGATCTGAACTCATGCAGTCTGGCTCCCAAATTCAAATAATTTCAGGTATACTCTGGATACTTGATAAATTCTACAGTTTCTCCAATTTGGGAGAATATAAGAAGGATATTTTTTACATGCACAGTAAGTTTCCTCTTGTTTTTAATTTTTGTTAGGAATCAGGGTATGAAGCATAAAAAGGGATTCTGGAAATGGGCCAGAGAATGAATAACACAGAAACCCAAGGCTATGACTGAGTCAAGACCCAATCACCTGGATCATAGATCATGAGGCGCTCCTTAGGAAAAGCCCTACTTAGGCCCCTCAGATCCACACCCATTAACGTATGGATGCCCCAGATCACACACCAGCTTCTCTGCTTCTTCCTAAACACTCACCCTCCTCCCTTCTTACAGTGAAGCCATCCTAACTGAGAGTCCCAGGCAACGGTTTGCAGCTTCCTTAGACAATTTCCTTTCCCAAAAGGAAAATTCATTTCCATTTGAGCCCAAGAGATATTGGAAAATTAAAGGTGCTTTTAACCTGTTCTAAGGTAAAGAAAAGAAAGCCACACTGACAGACATTGTAAGAAATGGTAAAAAACGGCAGTTTAAAATTGCAGTCTAAAACACCCGACCTTCTCCCTTAACCAGCTGGTGTGCTTATGCGTACATATATGTAGCTGTACTATTTTGATTTCTAAAGAACAAATCTGCATACTTTAAAAGTTATTTATACTAATTAGGATATCAGAATTTTTTGCTCAACAATAGATCAGAACAACCCCTACTTTCCAGTAGGGAGTTCTAGAAGCTACCTGATAGAAACTGTACACGGAAATCACATTTGTCACTTTGCATAAGTAAGAGTATACCTGTGTCATTTTGTTGTTGTTATTGTTGTTTGTGGCTGTTCAGTTCTGTTATATTTATGTTTCTAGAGACTGAACCCACGCAGACCTCACCTGCTAGTCAAGCAATCCAGTAGTGAGCTGTGGCTCAGGACTGCCTACGGACTCTGACATCAGTTGTAACTGAGACAGTTTCACGCTTGCTCCTACTTTGTTTCTCTAAGACATGTAAGACACACTCAGCATCGCAGGGTTCCTCATATTCTTCTTACTTACAGCCCTCATAGATGTCCGTGGGAATATGGACCGCTGCATGCTGGTAGGATATCTGGCGTCCAAACTTAGCGTCTTCAATAAAAACAGGTTTAATTCGCTGGCTGCCTGGCTCACTCTCATTTTTTTCAGGCTATGTGGGAAAAGAAAGACAATAAACAACTTTATAAACACGCTAACAGACATTTCCATAGTCACTGTCATGTTTTCTCAGTATATATTCTTCAGAGACAGAGCCACGTTTTAAAAATAGTGCCATGATGCCATTGCTCACGCAAATTTCCATCCAGGTAATAGCACTCGAATTAAATGCTCATGTAACCCAATTAAAACTAACTTGTTTCCCGGTTTCTTCAAGTTGGAAGCATTCCAGAAACATCTGGAGTTTTCTCCTAAAATACCTGAGATGTAAATTTAAAATACAGAATCACTGTCATAGGACAACCAAATTTAAATTATCCACTTGAAATAAATTTCAGGATTTATGTTACCAAGCCTATAGTGAACAGCTGACAATAGTTTGAGAAATAATAGCACACATGAGGATAAAGCAGAAACGAAACATCATTATTTCATGCCATTTTCTTGACTTTTGCAACTTTTCTATGTGAACTGGTTATGTTTTGAAAAGAAAGTGTATGAAAGAAGAATAGAACCATTATAATTCTAAATATAATTAATTAAATCTAACTTTGGTTTTCTGAAATAGGCATCAGGATCCCATTAATAATGGTGCAAACCAATGATCTAAGAATTAAAATCAAGAGTTAATTTCCTCTGTCATCTGTCCTCTCTGATTGTGCTGGTCATATTGTGTTATCTTATTACCCCCTGGGCAGGAGTCTATCCACAATGCTTCTGTAATGTTTTTACCTTGCATATTAAACATATTTTTTCAATTGAAATATAGTTTTATAAGTTTTTTGCTAGCTATTTTTAATACTAAATTTAGACTTATGTTTTCAATTCCTTTATTGTGTAAAATGTTTTATATATTCTAAAGGCAAACTCTTTAAAACAAGACAGGAATAAAAATGACATTCAAATACAGTGCATGGAAAAGTCTCAACATTCATCAGCAAATGACCGTGATATACCTGATGGACAATAGAGAAAATTATCATCAATAACCAGAAAATGCCAGAAAGCGTTGGTAGAATGTTGTAAGAACAAAAACCCAACAGGTTTGCAAAGAGAAGATAGTTTATTATTTTGCTATGTTATTTTATGTTATGTTATTATTTATTATTTTATTGTTTAATAAATGTAACCCATCAAGTAACGTATCTTCAAATACTGAGACAAATATACATTGTTATTGAAAAGACCAATAAGACAAAACTATTAGAAGCATAGGTCTTCCTGGATCTAAACTCCTCCACAATCCTCCACTATGTTAGTTTAGTAAGCCATGATCACATGATTTTTGCATAATGAACCATTACCCTGTAGAGTGGCATCACCATATATGCACACAAATGGGTCTATTTAGGATTTGAACTGTAAAATTTGTGTTTGGTAAACTGTTTGAAAACAGAACACATTTTTCCATCCAGTACAAGCCAGGAATATACACATTTATTAACAAACAGAATTTATGTATTTACAAGTGTCAAACTTAAAGTGAAATATCTGTATGAGAGAATTACTCATCATACAGAGGAACATAGGAAGGGAGATGAGCAAGGAGGAGCCACAAAGCAAAATACTGCTTTGGTTAAGAAATGTAACACATCTGCCTTGATTAGGGAAAGGGAAAAATGTAAATGATACTGGAGTTTGTTTTTTTTCTTACTTAGATCATAATATGAGACAACACACTTTACATAAAATCATTCTCCATGGTTTAGCCTTGGATACTATGGACTGAATGAGAGAAGAGGATATTAAGAAAATAATAACCAATGCTATCATTGCCGTGAAGAGACACTGAACCGCTGGAAGATATCACAGCACATCTCACCCATGAGGATGCTAAAACAGGGAACACTTTACTGATTCTAAGGAAGTAGTGAGGTCAATGACAGAGTGCCACCAGCACCCATTCAGTGCTGTAGAATACAGACTCTCAGGCTCCATCTCTGAACTAGCTATCATAAATAACACAAGAGCTGTCCAGGATTTTAACAAGTCTAGGAGGAAATATAAGTTAAAATATGTTTCTACAAGTTACCAATCAATTAAACTAGGTACAAGTGACTGCTCAGTAGAATATCTCATGAAAAATTAGGATTAGCAATAAGCATAGCAAACATAATAACAGATACCTAAATTTTGTTAACTTTCATTTATAATATAGTCTTATCATTTCTAAACAATAGATGAATGAAAATGGTAACATTTGTCCAATATGTTTCAAAAGACAACATTCTTTGGAGCTAGTGCAGGGTTTAATCTCTCTCCTGAAATGAGTTGGGAAAATCGTGAATACCAATTACACATCTGATAGAGAGCTAACATTAAGAATATATAAAATTCAAAAAATTAGATATCAAGAAAACAAATAATCCAATTTAAAATATGGTGTAAATGTAAACAGAGAAATCTCAAAGGAGGAAATTTAAGTGGCTGAAAAACACTTAAGAAATGTTCAAAATCTTTAGCCATCTGAGAATTGCAAATCAAAATTAAGATTTTTATTAACCCGCCAAAATGGCTAAGTTAAATAAAATAAATGACAGCTCATGATGATGAGTATGTAAAGTAAGGGGAACACTCATCCATTGCTGTAGGAAGGCAAACTTGTATAGACACTATGGAAATCAGTGTGGCAGTTCCTCAGGAGGATGGGAATCAATTTACCTCAAGATCCAGCTATTGGACATATACCACTCTTGGATATATACCTAAAGGTTGTTTCATCCTATCACAGAGACACTTGTTCAGTCATGATCATTGCTGCTTTATTTATAATAAGCATAAAGTGGAAACAACATGTATCTGTTAACATACTCTATACTGTCTGTTAGTATACTCTATACTGTCTGTTAGTATATTTTATAGTGTTTGTTAGTATATTTTATACTGTCTGTTAGTATATTCTATACTGTCTGTTAGTATACTCTATACTGTCTGTTAGTATACACTACACTGTCTGTTAGTATAATCTATATTGTCTGTTAGTATAGAGTAAGGGACTAGGAGGACGGATCTAGTAAGGAAAATGAAATAAAATAGATAGTTATGGATGGATGATGCTGGATTGGAGTGGGGATGTAACTGGAGGGAAGGGGGATAAGAGAAGGGATACAGGGAAAGACAGCTAAAACTAAGGGCCATTTAAGGGGTAATATGGAAAGGTAATACAGTAGAAGTTTCCTAAAATACATACATATGTGAAAGCAATCAAAATGAAATTACAAAATAATGAGGAAACAGAACCCCAAATGGCTACGTCTTGTCACCAAATGAAGCTTCCAGTACGAGGATTGGATTATATCTAATTGAGCTGTTCAAAGAGCCCCCACAGAAATCCCAAACAACCCAGGCTATTGTCAAGATTGTTCTCCAAACATTGACAGCGAAGGCCCATTGCTGAAGCTGGAGACAATACATATACAACTCACTGAACAAGGAGATATCAAGATGGTGCCTACACAGAACCTTTACCCCTATTTTCCAAGCTCTTTGGTACAGGAAGGTACCTGCATGCTATCAAAGGAGAAACGTAAACACCAAGCCAGCCACAAGAACTTTATCTAAAATGGTGTACTACCTGCAAGATACGCTAGGGCAGTGGTGGCACAAAGCTTGTGGGAATAACTAACCAATAACAGATTTGACCTAAGATCCACTCCACGAGATGGAACCCATACCTCACTGCTTAGATGATCAAGAACCTGAGACTAACCTATTCCTCATACTGGATGGCCTTAATACAAGGTCCTACCTCAACTTGATATGCCAGGCTTTGCTGACACCCTTGGGAGACCTTCCCCTTTGTGAACAGAAACAGAGGAAGTGTGACTGGCAGGTGATGGAGGAGTGAGGAGGAAGAGAATGGGAGGTGAAAATGGAAGGGAAACTTTAGTCAGGATGTAAAATAAATGAATAAATTTAATTAATATAATAAAAATAAAAAGAACCTGAGACTAGATAACCCAGGGATATAGGACAAAATCAAATAATACTTTCTAAAATATGCAGTGATAAAATACCTCCCAATGACATTCTGCTATACTCATAGATCAGTGCCTTATTGAGCCATCATCAGAGAGGCTTCTTCCAGCAGCATAAGGGAACAAATATAAAGACCCATGCTGTAAAATCATCCTTCTATACAATGAATATGTGTTCATAAATATGATAGAATGCTCCTTTTATTACATTTAAGATATTGAAATTATTGTTCCTTATAATATTGAAAGTCTAGTTTTACTTATATGATGACTGGAAAAAGTTTATTTAAAATAGTATCATATATTAGTGATATAGTGATATAGGAATTAAGTGACATTTTAAGGGACAGTGCATAGTTCCAGTGTGTGAAATGCCACATATTCTCACTAATACATCTGGATTTTTCTGATCCTGTAAGAGATGAAACAGCATTTCTCTTCAGTTTTTTCCCAAAGTATCTCATCTGAAATAAACAGACTTCCAAATGTTCAGGTCTGGACAGGGAAACTGAGCAAGTGAATTCTAAAATATAATCAAATGTACTTTTTAAAACACATAAGCAAAACACAAGATGTTCATGTCTTAGACTGCCCTTAGTTCAATTTAAATTATTAAATAATAATTAGGTCACTTAGAATCAGAAATACATGTTGATGGCTGGGTAGGTCATTCAATTTTACAAGCAGAGTGTATTTGTATGTTAAATCTGGAAATGAACAACAATCCCATAGCAAAATACCCCTGCATATATACTATATTAAACTAAATATTCCAGTAAGAGATATTTGGAATGAAAGCTTGATTTTAAATGAGTTATTTCTGAATGTTAAACTATACTTAGAGCAAACTATTTAAATATTTATCTATCTTATCTAGGCTTTGCTGAAGAGAAGTTTAGTCATTTTACACAAGTGAGACTGGATATGCTCTCACTCACAAGCTTGCTTGCAGTCCCACACTGTATTTATCCTAACTGCTCTCTATTATTTTTGGGCTGTGCAAACTGAGAAAATCTAACTGGTATTGAATAAAAGCAGCTTACTCTGATGCTCTGGAAATGTATCCAGTCAATATTTGTATTTCACTGCTGAAGGAGTTAATCAAATGGGTTCATGTGTGATGAAACACATTCTACAATGACCAGATGCCACACAGCCTCACATACAATTCAAAGAATGAAGGGGATCTATTTTAGAACTTTCACTTTTAAGCATTTCTTTATTTTCTATAGCTGTTTCATAGACTGTATTTACAATGCTGCATTGTAATAGTTTATTATAGACAGTCCAGATTTTGGAATTCTTGAATGTTTCAATGATCTTCCTAGTCTAAAGTGATATTCTTCTATATAATATGCTTCATAGTCTCAAATTAGTAATTGTGTAAGTAGTATTTACTTTATTTAAAATGAACTGAACATGCAAATATATTGACATATTGTGACAATATAATGGATTTAAAAATTAGTTTCCTCATCAACCACTACCTTACCATTGGAATTCATGCACTTGAGGCTGATCTCTAGATAAAGATGGTTGCGAGCAATGGATTCTGGGAAGCAGAGCCTCCTTTTTGTAAGCTAAATGGGCAAGTCAGAGTGAAGACTTGAGGCTGCAGCAGGTCACATCCAGTGACAGAGTGGTCAAAGAGAAAGGTTTGGAAATTCCACGGAGCCAGAGGTGTTTCATTAGAGTTGGACAGCCAGGGTGAGTATTAAACAATGACTCCAGCGCAGTGGCCATGAGAACACAGTGGTGTTGTCTCTGAATAGTTCAGCGGCTTTCTCCTCGGAGATGCTAAGACTTATAGACCTATTTACTAGATGAAAAGATGTAGCAGGTAAGTATGTATTGGGGTACACTGAACAAAAACACAGTAAGGATTTAAATAATACTAATAATTGAAATTTTATTTTATTGAATCATAAGAAGAAAATAAAAAGTATATTAATAGTTATATTACCTTCATAAAAATATTTGAGCTTATCTATTCATATTGGACATAGCAACATGCTCTTATCTATGAAATAAAAAGATTTCTTCTGTTTTTTTTACACAATTACAATGCTATAACTCCTTAGAATTATATTGTGAAAATCTAAAACATCAATTGTTGAGAAAAAAATCCTTCAACCTAGAATACTTTGAAAGTAACATGAAAAGTATATGTATGGCTGAAGAGATGGTTCAGTAGTTAGGTGCACATACTGTGCTTAAACAAGACCCAAGTAAGTTCCCAGGACCCACATCTGGCGGCTCACACCCACCTGGGACTTCAGCTTCAGGGGATCTGATGCCCTCTTCTGACCTGTGTAGGAACCTGCACACAGACTCACATAATTAAAATAAATAAAATTTAAAAGGGAAAACGGAATCTTTAATTCAACTTTCTAAATTACAGTCAATAGACGGGTGTGGTGGTACACAGTTAATCTCAGTACTCAGGAGGCAGAGGCAGGTGGACCTCGGAGTTTTAGACCAGCCTGGACTACAGAGTGAATCCAGGACAATCAGGTATACACAGAGAAACCCTGTCTCAAAAACAAAACAACAACAAAAGGGCCACTGTGAAGCTGCCATAAACTCATCTTCTGCACTTTTTTATATTTAAAAGTGAAGAACATGAGGTGAACAAATTTGGAAAATTTAGGGAACTGGAAGGAGCTGAAATTTTATACTAACACAAAGAAAAAAATAAATTTTCTTTAAAAATCACTCTAGGAGTTATTAAAGCAAAAAATATACATTTTCTAAAGTGACAAAGATAAATATGGCCATTAGACAAATAAGTATGAATAAAAGTAGAAAGGTCTACTATGCACTTCAGCCTCAGTTTACTATATTAGACTTTAGGGTAAATTAAATTTTCCATATAAAATGTACTGGTATAAGTGATGGCTACTTAATAATCATAATCATAACAGAATTCTAGAATATTCTTGATGGGAAAATGCTGCATTTTTTCATCTGCAGGAATGATGACTGCTACTGACGTGTACAGTGTAAGCAGGCTCCCAAGAGCCACAAACAGGTGAAGATGATGGAGATGAAGGGCCGGTCACATCTAAACTCCACATGTTCACAATCTTAAACTGGCCAACACTGTACAGTGCACACTTCTACATGTTGAACCTAAATCTACCACTTATATTGAGGGGAGAAGCAGGTGATTGCGGAGCCACTAAAGGTTCAAGGGTGCACTCCCTCTGTGGGAGTGGGAACTGCTGACTCCTGTGTACATTAGATGTGCATTTAAACGATGACACTTGACATCTAAGACATGAAACTAATAATGACCTCTCTGATAGGCTGCAGTCATAGCTCACCACAACACACATTCATAGCTTATGCAAGCCTATTGGAGGCTATAGGCTCAAACTGAGCACTGCACTCTCAATCAATCAAAATAGTATACATTTTATAGAACATATTAAAAATAAAACAACAAATATGTTCATAAACAATCTTAAAAATAACTATGTGTAGTTTCTAGAAAAACTGTGAAATGGGAAAAACCAGGTTATTATACTCACTTTTTATCCAGTAAATCCTCAAGTGGCTAATTTACAGTTTGCCTGCCTAAATAGTAAGTAGCCATGGACACCACCCACACTGGGGGTTATAATGATCAGACAGTAGAAACACATGCAAAGTGGAATAGGTTTTGGATTTTTTTTTCCTGAGGCAGGGTTTCTCTGTGTAGTCCTGGATGTCCTGGATCTCACTCTGTAGACCAGGCTGGACTTGAACTCACAGAGATCCACCTGCCTCTGCCTCCTGAGTGCTGGGATTAAAGATGTGTGCCCCCAACACTTGGCAATCTAAAGTGTCTTCAGAGCTTAAAAAAATTGTATTACATTTATTTATTATCCAGTTTGTGTGTGTGTGTGTGTGTGTGTGTGTGTGTGTGTGTGTATGTGTATGTGTGTGCTCTGTGTATATTTGTATGTGTATGTGCGTGCTTATGTGGTGTGTGTACATATGTATGTACAATGTATTTGTGTGTGTACTTGTATATGTATGTGTATGTTGCGGGTAGGTGTGTGTATGTGCATTTATATGTGTGGGGTGTGTGTGTGTATTACCTGTTTGTGTGTGTATGTGTGTGTGTGCATGTGTGTGTGATGTGTATGGCACAGTGCATCTGTGGAAGTCAGGACAACTTAGAGGAATCAGTTCCCTCTTTCCACAGTGTTGGAGCTGATAATCAATCACAGGTTGACAGGTTGCTAAGCTTGGCATTAAGCACCTCACCCAGTGAGCCATCTCCTGGGCACAGTCTTCATAATTTTAACTTAATAAAATCTTGTTATTTACAACAACATGGATGGAACTGAAGATCACTATATTAAGTGAAATAAGGCAAATAAAACAGTAACATTCTTACGTTTGGATTCTTACGTGGAATCTGAAAGTCCTGATTTTGAAGAATTCCAGAATGGAGTGGTGACTGCTCAGAACTTGTAAAAGTGTGTGGTTCTGGAAGAAGTTGATTAGTGCATTCCTTCTACAGTTAGCTCTGGCATGCTCCTACACTATAGACACTAGACTCGAAGATAAAGAGTTGTGTGTTTTTAAATGGTAGGACAAAAGATATTTAAAGTCTTGACAATGAAGAAAGTTTGATGCAGTACTTTCAGTCTGGTTAAAATATTACACAGTATACACAGGAATTGAAACAGTAAATGCTATCCATTTAATATGTGTATTTTAATGGTCTGTATATTAGTTAATCAAGTATTTCTAAAGGAAACAAAATGTTTATTTCTTGATAAACATGGATCATGCCTGGGTCTCAGTAACTCTACATCAGGCATTAGAAATCACCTGTGGCAAACATTCTCTTCATTCTGTAATTCAATTGAACATAATGGAAAGTCCCTTTTAAGATGTTATAATTGAAATGGATGTTAGATTTCAGGAAATAAAGTTTGTTTCACTGCAGAAAAACAGGCGGTAAAAATCCTGACGTGCAGCAGCTCCCTCACAGGAACCCTCCCTCACTCCCAAGGCACCACTGTGTCCACCATCAAAGAGTGACCCATGGCACAGCAGCACATGAGATTCAGAGCTGTCACAAGGGCACGACCCTGGATGAGGGCCTTAAAGCTCAGCCATTTCACTTTCTCTAGCTGAAAACATTAAAATGGCAATCATTTGTTCTATTTAGTATTGCTTTGACCCTCACGTGATGCATGACACATAAAGAATATACCACGTATCATTATAATCCACTCTAAACACATTGTAGCCAGTGCAGTGAGATCACTTATTTTTGATCAACAACAACAACTTCCAGGAAAAGGAACAATTCACTTCTTACACAGGAGCAACTAACATTTTTCTCCTACGTGTTCTAACTGAGGATTCTGCATTTGCCAAATACAGACTTCATGCTATAAGATACTAGTGCAAAAATGTCAGAAAATAAACCCAGAGTCTTAGTATTTAAAAAAATAATCATAACAGATTCTATTACTGTATGAAGCCTAAATCCTTAACACCTCATTCTAGAATCAGATCTGTTTCTATAAAATTAAATCATGAAACATTAGCCTTCTGCAGAGACTTTATATAAAATGCCATGCTAGAATTAGTTTTAAAGCAGACAAGACTACCCAGAAGAACACAAATGAATATGCAAGGGAGCTCTGCAGAGTAGCTAAATGCCCCAGACAGGTCAACATTTTTAAATGATCAATACAATAAAGTGAAGCAAATGAATCAATTTCACTTAATGAGATAGCTAGGTTACGTGCTTATTTCATTTAGACTGTAGTTAGAGACAGAGCTCAGAATAGGTTAGAGGGTTTGGAAGGCTCCAATCCTCCCCCCCATCCCCCTCAATCGGGGAATTTGGAAACAGTGCAAGCTAGGAGCACAGCTCAGGCCACTGGGTAATCTGTGCTCAACAACTCAGACCACTGGGTAATCTGTGCACAACAACTCAGACCACTGGGTAATCTGAGCACAACAACTCAGGCCACTGGGTAATCTGTGCACAACTCAGGCCACTGGGTAATCTGAGCACAACAACTCAGACCACTGGGTAATCTGTGCACAATTTAGGCCACTGGGTAATCTGTGCTCAACAACTCAGGCCACTGGGTAATCTGAGCACAACAACTCAGACCACTGGGTAATCTGTGCACAATTCAGGCCACTGGGTAATCTGTGCACAACAACTCAGACCACTGGGTAATCTGTGCACAACAACTCAGACCACTGGGTAATCTGTGCACAATTCAGGCCACTGGGTAATCTGTGCACAACAACTCAGACCACTGGGTAATCTGAGCACAACAACTCAGGCCACTGGGTAATCTGTGCACAACAAGTCAGGCCACTGGGTAATCCGGCTCAACAACTCAGACCACTGGGTAAACTGTGCACAACAACTCAGGCCACTGGGTAATCTGTGC
>CABHPR010121203.1:0-27865 GCA_902168415.1 Peromyscus melanophrys
TCTATATACTAACCAAGTCTTAGAGATATGTAGTCATTTTGAAAGTGCTATTGGATATATTGATGAGTTTTCTAGGGTGTTTCCTTCTTAGAAATTATGATTTTTGTTTAGAGTCTGATCCACTTCCCCCTAGAGTATGGACTAGCCATTACCAAGTTTTATCCAATGTTATTTCTTATTTATCTCCAAAATTCTTTTGACTTCATTAATTTCTTGAAATACATTAATAAGTTTGCCATACTACAACACACTTCCAGACTAACCAGCTCAGATTTCAGTTCTTCATTTTCCAGACTTCGTCTCAGGAAGATAAATTTTAGTTCCCAGCCAAGATGGGATTATTGCGAATGCTCAAGACAAATATTAAGGATTTCCCACTCATTGTTCACTGTTAAAGGTTCCATTCTGAACTCTGGGTGTGATCTTCACCTGGCTTTAATTGGCATTACTAGAGACTCCTAAACTCTTAAAAAGGCAATTTGGTGTCAATGGCACAAACATATTGACTGTATCACACTTTTTCAGGTTGATTACATAAGTCTACAAGGGAAATCCAAGTTTTCACTTTCAGTACTTCATAGCAAAATACAGAAGATTCTATCATAGCCTTATAGTAACACTCAATGTCACAATTCTGTGTTTATCTGTGCCCACAAAACTCTGTTTACTATGTTCTATAGTTTCTGTACCTATGAGTATGTAGCATGAATTGTTAGAAGGTGTTATTAATAAAATCAAACCTGATGCCAGGTATTGGGGTGAACGCTGAAAGATCAGAGAAACAAAACAAAACCACACTGGAAACAGCCAGGCATGGTGACACATGCCTTTACTCCCAGGAAGTGATGGCAGGAAGCAGAAAGGTATGTAAGGCATGAGGACCAGGAACTAGAGCCTGGTTAAGCTTTTAGGCTTTTGAGCAGCAGTTCAGTTGAGATGCATTTTCGATGAGGACTCAGATGCTTCCAGTCTGAGGAAACAGGATCAGCTGAGGAATTGGTGAGGTGAGGAAATTGTGACTTGTTCTGTTTCTCTGATCTTTCAGCCTTCACCCCCAAAACCTGGCTTCAGGTTTGATTTTATTAATAAGACCTTCTAACAATTCATGCTACATGAGTAAGAGCTAGCTAGCAAAATACAATATGACAAGAGAAAGAGACAAAAGAAGAAAATGAAAGAGAAACTCTTAAATAGACAAGCAGAGATGACAGATATTTTATTGCCTTAACAACAGAATATCCTGCAAAACAATGCATTTATTTGAAAATATTTACAGTGACTAGTAAACATTGATATAATATGATATCCCAACTCTTCTGTAGAAACAATCAAAATTTTCATTTTTATTAAAATAGTCCCCCAAATTAAAAATGATCACAAAGAGGAAAAGATTTTAGCCACGGGAAACCATATAATAAATTAAAACCAGAAAGGTAGGCTTGCAATCAACCCAAACACGAAGAGGCTTTAAAAACATGTTAATATCCTGTGTTTGTTTTGACATATTTGGAGGATGAAATCTAGGAGAATACAGCAATTACCAGGTCACAGTGGTGCAGACTTGTAGTTCTAGCACATGAGTCTGAGACAGTTCCCAAGTTCCAGGTAAATAATGACTGAGACAAACTGAGATTTATGAATAAGGACAATAGGGTGACATCAACAAGTTTCCCTCATTCTCAAACTACTCTATGCTAAAATAAAACTCATATCTGTAATCAACATAACTATTATATAATTCCTTGAAGCACACACTTACAGACAGACAGACAGACAGACAGACAGACACACACACACACACACACACACACACACAAATTTCTGTCAGTAATTTCTATATTTGGCAAACCGTATAGTACTGAATGAGAGAAGTATTTCAAATAGCCATTGTTTGGATGGTGTTGGTATTGCAATGGCAATATGTATAAATTTTGCTAAACTACGTATGTTTACTATAATTTTCTCTCTAGATGGATACCCTAAAAATGAAATTGAGTACAAGTGGAAAAAGCCTTCTGTGGAAGTGGCTGATCCTAAGTACTGGAGATTATATCAGTTTGCATTTGTAGGATTACGAAATTCAACTGAAATCTCTCACACAATCTCTGGTAAGGAGGAACAGAAGCCAATGAGTAACACTGGCTTTGAATGCCATTGTTACTTTGCTATATAAAGTAGAATGGACATTTTATATATTTTACTCACTATAAAATGTGTCTATTTCTTATAGGAGATTATATTATCATGACAATATTTTTTGACCTGAGCAGACGAATGGGCTATTTCACGATTCAGACCTACATTCCATGCATTCTAACAGTTGTTCTTTCTTGGGTTTCTTTTTGGATCAATAAAGATGCAGTACCAGCCAGAACATCACTGGGTAAGACTGTGCTACTATGTCATAAGAACTTAATGATTAATAAATAAAACTTCATGGATGCATATGCAAGAAATATTCTCTAGACTCTAACGAGGTGATAATGGATAAAAACAAAGTTTAGTTTTATACCAAAATGAAAGAACTTAAAATAGTAAAGGACTTCACATAGTAAAGAACTTGGCATTAGAAAACCCATATTTTTTCCTGTAAACAGAACTTAAATATATATAATAATTAACACATAAAAAGCAGAGAAAGGAAAATATCTGAATCTCATTTAATAAATATTTTAATTGCTTTAAAACAAAAATTGATTATGCTGTAATAGGATCACAAGTCATAAACATTCACTTATTTGTTAATACTGGAATTACAGACTGATGCCCAGCTGTTCCAAAAGACAGATATCTGGGTGGAACAGGAGCTTCCTGGTTTCTATAACATCAAAAACAGTGGAATTAACCTGTTACTTTTAGAGTTTCCTGTACAATAACAATGATTACAAGAGTAATTTCTAATTCATAGTTTGAAAAATAGATTATGATCTTCCTAAAATCGTGTGTTTTAGTCATCACATTAGACAAGAAAATAAAGGACTGATTTTATATGTGTTTTAAGAAAATGACAATCTATTATCTTTGTAGTATTACACAAGGAAAGCATATTAATTAATTGATTCATTTTCTGTGTAAAGATTGAATCACAATGCAATTATGATTGTATCTAAAATATGTAAAGTTCAAATTATCACATAAGAAAATATTACATTAGTATATTAGTTTAAGTTACTTTGACAGTGTAAGGTAAAGCAAAAAACAAACAAACAAACAAAAAACCCAAAAACAACAACAAAAACCCCTCCAGTAACTGTTGTTTCAAGTAAGTTGAAAAGTACTTGTTCTTACTGCACAAGTCCAAAAGTGGTGGCTTCCTGTGGTAGTGTACACTGTGGCAAGAGGGATTCATGGACATCCGGTTTTCAACTGCGTTGTGGGTGACTTGAATTTCCGTGGTCATCTCATAGTTTAAGGTGGCTACTGGCTTTGGTTCATGGCATTGCAGTAGAACAAAGAGGAAGGGAAAGAAGCAAGGCATCTATAGCACTGTTGAGTCTTCTAAACATTAATTCCTGGCTTAGTTCCCCTGGCGAGATCATAACCTGTGATCACACTCTGCTGCAGAGGAAGTGGCCAATGAAATTGTTCTTTAAGAAAACCTCCTGTCAACTAAAAATATTTATTTTTTTGACTAAAGAGGAAGGGAAGAGTGAATATTAGGAGCCAACCTGAAATCTATAGTAATTCGAATCATTAAATTTTCCTACACAAAGAACACAGTGAACATAATGTAGCCATGGTTACTAGCAATTCTTTCTGGCAATCATATCCTTTTGTTTCCATTGTGTATTTCAGCTGACAATATTGTTAAATTAGATAAAAGAATAAAAATGTTCTGCTAAATTGCTTTTAATCATCTATTATTTTTCCCTTTCTTCACAGGTATCACTACGGTTTTGACTATGACAACCCTCAGTACAATTGCCAGGAAATCTTTACCTAAGGTTTCTTACGTGACAGCAATGGATCTCTTTGTCTCTGTTTGTTTTATTTTTGTGTTTGCAGCACTGATGGAATATGGAACCTTGCATTATTTTACTAGCAATAATAAAGGAAAAACCACCAGAGACAGGAAGCATAAAAACAGGACTTCGGTATGTTTAATTTTAATTTTTAATAGTATTTTTGAGAATTTCATACAGGAATGTTGTATATCCATCACTCTCTCCCCTTCCTTTCCTCCTCTTCCCCCCTCCTTTCTAAATTCACAACCTTTACTTTAATTATTGTTGTTACATGGACATACATGTGGGATGTAATGAGGTGTAAGATGTGGGACCTTGTAGAATTTCTGCTGTCTGCTTTGGTATGTCAACTGGTGTTGTAATGATAGTCTTGATCAGGCAAGTAGGTTGTTGATAATTCATAGATGTATTTCCTTGTCATGTCTAGGGGACATGATCTCTCAACAGGCATCCTTAGCCACTGTCTCGTACAATGTGTCTATTCCCTCTTCCATGACTTTCACTTAGCCTCAGGTTTAGGAGTTGCATTGGGGTTGGGCATACCATAGTCATTTATTCTCTGAATTTTCACTACTTCTATATCTATGTAATTGTCTCCATCTCTTGCAAAAAGAAGTTTCTTTGATTAGCAGGGAGAGTTACACTTCTCTGTGGGTATAAGGATAGATATTTTAAAAATGACTGGAAATCATATTAGATTAGGAAACAGAATAACAGATTTTCCTTTCAAGTCTATGAACTCTTCTGCCACTGGTAGATGGCTACATTTATATCACCACCATGAATTCCCTTATGTAGAGCTGGCACTAAGTCACCACTGTGGATATCTTATCAACACCTCATTTTATTTTATTTTTCATTTTTGAAATATATTTAAGTATCCTGAGTTTACAATTCTCCACTGTACCAATGGATTCAATCACCATAACACAACATAGTAAACAAACTAGGTCTACTAACAACAAAGTAGACAACATAATCCCAACTTATAGCTTTCACCAATCAATAATTTATGCAAAAATAATTCTTTTTTTACTCACCTAAATTTTATTACAGGTGCTTTCTTTCTTTTCTTTTTTTTCACTAGATTTCCATTTTTTTATTTTTTATTTACTTATTTATTTTTAAGACAGGGTCTCTAGCCCTGGCTGTCCCAGAAATTTGTACAGACAAGGTTGGCCTCAAACTCAGAGATCTTCCTGCTTTTGCCTCAAAAGTGTTAAGATTAAAGGCATGCCTGGCTACTTCTTTTAGTTTTTGAGATTATGATATAATTATATCATTTTCCCATTTCCTCCTTCCAAACTTGCCCATAAAATCAACACCTCATTTTAATTAGATATCTTTTTTTTAATGTCCACCCTGTGTTTTGTTATGTAAATGGGATGCTTGAGAAACTATGATAAAATATAAATAAAATTAAAGTAAAACTAGATTACCTATAATTACCCACTCAGAAAACCTTGTTTTTAGTCTTCAATAAACTCTACTAGGTCTTCCTTATAAAAATTGACTTTTATTTTTTTAACATATTTTATACAATATCCAATCTCCTTCATTTCCACTACTCAATCTCCCCCACCCCTGGATTCTACCATCACATCATCTTCTAGACTCCTTGTTCTTGTATAACTATTGATTTATTTTAACATGCTTAGTCTTATTAGTCTGGCCCATTTGCACACATATATGGGATCATCTATTGTGGCCTGGATAATTTTCTAATGGTCATAGACCTAAAGAAAAATGACCCGCCGGGCGGTGGTGGCGCACGCCTTTAATCCCCGTACTCGGGAGGCAGAGCCAGGAGGATCTCTGCGAGTTTGAGGCCAGCCTGGGCTACAGGGTGAGTTCCAGGAAAGGTGCAAAGCTACACAGAGAAACCCTCTCTCGAAAAACCAAAAAAAAAAAAAGACCCTTCCTTTTCTGGCAACCATCAGTTCACAATAATTCCTCATCTAGTAGGTGGGTTTAGAAGCCACAAACTGCTTCAAGCTAGAATTTTTAACTGTCTGGATCCTGTGCAGGTAATCACAGATGTTGTGAGTTCATGTGTGGAAAAGCCACGTCCAGAGGACAGCATTTCACCACAACCTCTACTCTACATTCTTTTGTCTCATTTGCCTTAAATGTCCCAGGAATCTTTGTGGGGGTGATGATGGTGATGTAGACGTTCTGTGTATGACTGAGTGCTCATGGTTATTCCCAACACTTTGAATAGTGACCACTACCCACTGAAATAAGGAGCTTCTCTGACAAAAGTTGGGAACAGCACAAATCTACAGACATAGGTACTTATAAGGAAGTTTGAGAACATGATCATTTAGAAAAACAGCATTAATAAGTTTTCCTCTACTGTCTAGTACTTCCCTGTCCATGAGTTTTGATCCTGTTTTCAGTGCCCCTCCTATGAAACAGGCTTCAAGTCCAGTCAAGAGACCAGCTGGTTACCCCATGAATATAATTTCATTATTGTATAGTGCACAGATCCTGTTTAGAAGGTCAGCAACAGAGGTATATAACCCCACCCATGTCCTTTCTTCCCCACCAGTCTGCATAACACCTTGCAGTGCTATGAAAGATAGGCAGCAGGTAGAGTTTCCTGGCCAGCTCAGGAATGATTTCTCTATAAACATCACCAATGCATATGGTTTCTTCTGCGCACACACACACACACACACACACACACACACACACACACACACACAGAGAGAGACAGAGACAGAGACAGAGACAGATAGACTTGGCCTGCCATGAATCTTGAGACCATAAATCCCATTGTCAGTGACAGGTCTCTTTCAACAAAGCCACACTTCTTAATCCTTCCTAACAGTCTACCAACAGGGAAGGAAACATTCAAATCTATGAGCCTATGGGGGCCATACTTATTCAAGCCGCCACAGTCCCCCATTCCCACTTAATCCTTTATTGACTCTCTGTTACCTCATATTACGTTTCCTATTATTCTCTCTTACTGCATTTTTACTTGATTTGCAAGATCATAGGATCCCAGTATGCTTTTCATGCACACTTCATTTTGGTTAAGCCTTCCCATAGGCCTCCTGTCTAACTAAAATCCCTGTTAATCCACCAAGTGCTTTAGTGTTTCTGCCCTATGAATTCCTCTTCTCTATTTTCATTTCAAATGTATTCTACCACCCTTTTTTCTAAATGCATCTCCCACACTGAAAGCCCTCTTCATGTTTCTTAGTCTCCATGTTTCTTAGACATGCTACATATTAAAATTACAGAGGAAGATAATTGAGAGAGAATATGCAACATTTGTCTGTTGGGGCCTAGGTGATTTCATCATGTATAACTTTTTCAGTTCCATCATCTGCCTGCAAAGTTCATCTTTCATTTTCCTTTAGAATTGAGTAATATTCCATTGTATATATGTACCACATTATGCATCACATTTTCATTTGTCAGTTGATGGACATATGGGTTAGTTCCATTTCCTAGCTATTGTGAATAAAACAGCAGTCAATATGAAAGTACAAGTATCTTTATTGTAACCTATAAAGTGCTTTGAGTGTATGTGCAGGAGTGATTTAAATTAGGTCATGTGTAGATCTCTTTTTAACATTTGGAGAAACCTGACTACTGGTTTTCTGAGTAGCTGAACTAGTTTGTTCTTCCATTATTAATATGTGATACTGACAAAAAAATCCAAGATTATATGAAAGGATCATTCCTCAAGACCAAGATAGCTTCATTCCAGAGATGCAGGCATGGTTCAACAAATGTAAATCAATGTGTTATATCTATTCATATATAGTCAAAGACAGAAATCACATGATCATTTTATTAGGTACTTAAAATACCTTGGCAAAATTAATTCAACATTTCTACATGATAAAAGTTACAGAGTCTAAGATTGGAGGAGCATGCTTCAATGTAACAAAGGTATGTATAACAAACACATGCCCAACATTCTTCTAAATGAAGAAAACCTCAAAGCGTTTCCACTAAGATCAGGGAGAAGATATGTGTTCTCACCATTTACATTCAATTAGTGTAAGATTCTTTAATGCTACATTATTTACCATAAGTGGAATAGTATCTAAACTTATTTAAGATACATTTTTGAAGCTGGTTGTATTTTTTCACACCTGTTATCCCAACACTTGGAAGGCAGAAGTAGGGGGACCATCATGTGTACTGAGCAATAAAATAAGACCTTGTGTCAGTACAGCCAAACAAAATATTAATAACATCAAAGAGTTCTCTTTAATTTCTATTTCACAAGTACATGTGGATTTCCAGTAATGAGTAGCACATACAATTAACTTACTTTTAGAGAGTAACGAATCTTTTAAGGTTAAAACCCAGAAAGAGCAGACTAGCTGTTACATTTTTTCTGGTTTCTGTAGAATTATACTCCTTCACTCCACATTCCCAATCACAGTGACTAACTTTCAGATTGCATCGAATTCAATGTTAAAATTGATTTTAATAATTCTAATACTGACAAAACTATCCTTGTGAAAATCACTGAACATGGTTTACATGAAACCATGTAAAATACTCAGCTCTGCCTGGAACCCCTAATGAATGATAGATATTGCATTCAGGTTGTTATAATTGTTATTATAAATTTAAATTACAGTCAGTTATTTAATTGTTACATCCACTCCTCCAAAAGAGTAAGGCCTCCATCAGTTGCTGAACGAAGGCTTTATGATGACAGTTAGGGTATTCATCAATTTGATTACAAGGGAAGGCCAGTTCAGGTACCCTCTCCATTATTGCTAGTAGTCTTAACTGGGGTCATCCTTGTGGATGCCTGGGAATTTCCCTAACTCCATGTTTCTCCCTAACCCCATGATGGCTCCCTCTATCAAGGTTTCTCTCATTACTCTTCCACTCCATCCCTCCCCCAGCTCTACCATCCAGTTCCCTCATGTTCTCATCCTCCATCCCCTCCTCTTTATTGTACCACCCCATCCCCAGTTTACCCAGGAGATCTCATCTATTTCCCCTTCCCACGGCGATCCTTGTCACTCTCAGGTCTTTTGTGAGCCCAGAGCTCCATCTCTCTGGTCTTCATTTTAACATCTTCCTCTGTTCAGAGCACTTAGAAAAGTAGGCTTTCATTCCACCAATATCGACAAAGTGACAGTATGCTACTGATGCCAGTAAATACTTTCAGAACAGATTATGTCAAAATTCAAATAAGGACAGTGCAAAACATCCATCCTTGACAAGCAGCTTGCAAGCCTGCTATAATGTGTGCACCATAAGGTTCATGGGATCAAATTACTTTAAGTTTGGGGGCTCAATGTTTGGTCCCGTTTTCTTCTTTTTATGCTATTTACTTTAGAAAATTGGATGTATTTTTAATTCTCCTTTATTTTTCATCTTATATTTTAAGAGTTAAAGCCTAGTAAACTGCATTCAGGTCTTATGATGTTCAATGTCAAAGAGGACATTGCTAGATGTAAAAATATAAGAACTTGCTTCAACCCATAAATCTGTGTCGGTCACAACTTTGCATCAATTTAAAAGATCAAGTTGATAACATGATATCCTGCCTAAATGGACAAAGTACAAAAGAACGATGATTTACACTTGATTGATCACTGCTAGATTTAAAATAAATATCATTATCATTGTGAATATAGGTTTTGTGGGGGTGTGATCTTACACTTTCCAGAGGATACATTAAGAGGTCAGAGGAAAACATTGTGGGATAGGTTTCCTCCTTCTGGGAATCAAACTAAGATGGTTATGTCTCCAAGGCAAGGATTTTACACACTGAGCCATTTTTGCTGCTTGTCTACTGATAAGTTTTAAAGAAAGAAAACTGAACATTTTTTCTATTTTCTTATAACTCAGACCAAACCTCCTCTCTATTTTCCATTTCATCATTTAGTCCTAATTTTAAAATTTAAATGCCCACACCTGTGTGTAATAATTGTCTTTATTTAATTTTTAAAACTTTTGTTAGAGAGTCTCAGAATAAAAAACATAACTGACATTAACACACATGTAATATACAAAGCCATGTGAATTTTATAGTTTCTTTATACAGATATATAACACAGTTGTATTACTAACCAAAAACACACCTTGTGTGTGTTTGAACAGTTACCCAGTACAACCCTAGGTCATAAAATATAGAGCACAGCTCCACATGTAATGTCGACTCAGGAGAGCTGAAGCATGAAAATGGAAACTTAAAATTATAATTTTTAATCAGTTTATCAAAATATATTAAGAACTATGAAAGTCTAGACATAATTTTACTGTAGTTATGCATGAACAATAATCATATGTTTAGTCTGTTAAATTTAGCAACAACCTCAGCAAATTAAACACTAAAAATGGAAAAGAAATAACAACGAGATGACAGTATTGACGTATTAAGTGGCAAAGAGCAATAGTTCACACTTGACATATTAATTGACTGGAGTACGTAAAATATTTTATAGACATTCAATACAACCTTTCTCTGTCTTTCATACTTGCTGAGATACATATTTCATTAGCTCTTACAGCATTAAACGACACTTTGAAAAACTGGCAACAGCAATCAAATTTGTATGCCTGCCCTTTTTGTTTTCAGCCACATGGTCTTGCTAATCTAATGCACTAAAATTGAGAATAGACAGCTCCGTCCATTTTGTCTCACATTTTCCATAAAACACATTGTGGGATCTACGTTTTCCATTTCTCCCAACCCAACAGTGCAGCCCAGACTGAGCTCCTGCAGAATCTTATGCTTACATAAGATTGTCTTCTTTAGAATTACTGCTCTCCCTTCTCCCTCTCTCCTTCCATGAAAGACTGTACTTTCATTAAGATGCTAAAAAGTCTAAATAGTCTGTAATCCACCATTTTCTCTCTCAATTGTTTATGATAAGAAATCTAAACTGCCCTGAATATATATATGTATATGAATATACACCTATATATTCATGTATTGATTCATATGAATGTATATTCCTATATGAAGAGATGACATCTGAGTACAATATATTGAAAAACAATATGCAATTTAATTAAGATGTCTTCTACTTTTCACATTAAGTAGTTGATTTTATCTTTCTTTCTGTCTTCCCTCCTCTCTCTTTTTTCTCCCTTTAATCTTTCATTTCTTTCTTTCTCATTTCTATTTTTCTTTAATTATTGTTTTTATTCTGCCTATCAGTGACATATAAAGAAATGCACATCCCATTAAATATGGGGGTTTTATCTCTTAAGAACAGGCACTATTAAATGATTTCGGTACAGTTATTGAAAAAAGAATCTTAGAAGATAGGTTAGGAGTGCTGGACTATAAAATCAGGACTCTTGTGGAGGAGGTAAAAACTATAGACATATAGTATCAGTAAACCTGCCATCACATCACCAATGATGAACATTTCATGTTGAAGCTTCAATATCTGTAGGTTATCAGAAATCTCATCAAGCCAAGAAATACCCTAACTGTGAGACTCATGTGCAAAACTGAAGACAATACTGGCTTAATTTTAGGCTCTCAGATTTGTTCAGTGCAAAATGACAGGTATTTATTTTCATCAATGTAAAGGCAATTGGGAGACAAAAGAAACTGAATGTGTACTTGGCTTCCAGGAGTGTTTACAGTTAGGTGTAGACAAGCTTGACAGACAAACGTGGTGTCCAGAGTTCTAGCCTTAACATTCATGTAAATACTGGACATAGTACTGCTGTCTCCAGGAAGCCTTGCACATTTACCTACCTCAGACTCCAGTGGAAGATGCTGTTTAAAAAAGAAACAGGTAGATAGCTCATATGCATTAGCTCGAGATTGACCTCTGGCTCCTTTACACACATACATCAGCTTTTCACAGAATGGAGACTGTCATTTATAGGTTCGGGAGACTCATCCACGTTATCCTCACTCTGCTTCAGTTCCTATTTTCAATAGCACAATGTTCCTTGAGCTATTACAATATCTCCAAATTTATCACCCTTCCTATTTTGCCAATTTCAGACACACATAAGCACACACATTCATTTATGCACTCATGTGTACCCATGTGTAAACACACACACACATCCACATAAAATAATAATAATTTACAGATCGAAAGTAATCCTACAGGCTATGAGAGAATTATCAATAATAATTGTAGTTTCTAAAATGTTTTCCAAAAGCAAGGTGTTTAACTAAAATAAACACCAATAAGATGAAGGTTATTTTTAAAAGAGCGTGAGAGCTGCTCTTCCTGAAACAGACAACCACCACAAATCCGGGCCTATACTAGCCATACTTAACATCCATGGAGTACAGAAGACACTGTGAAATATGGTCTGTGAGGTACAGATTAATCAACAAATAGTATTGAAAAGACAGTTATGCGAATGTGGGTCACACAGCACTCAGAAAGTTTTCCTTTCATTTCAAGTGAAAAGAATCCATTTGTAAAGCATTTAAACTAAGTCTAAAGGAAGTTTGGTAGAGAAAAATTTCAGAAACAGTATTGCACTGTTCAAGCAGTAATTTGGAGAATCAGTTGACATTTTCAGAAGAATAAATTTGGAAGAATGTTTAAAACAGAAAACCACAGAAGCTGAGTTGAGGCTTGTAGATTGGAATGGGGGAAGACTAGCTTATGTCCATCCATATTATATCTAATGCAGTAGCTGTTCAAAACTGCTTAGGTGGATTCAAACTGATAGAAGCTGAACAAGATTCAAGACATAATATCTCCATAGCATTGTTGTACCATGTCTGATAGTCACATGTGGCTTATACACTGGCCATAGACAATAGAGCATATTTTTGAAGTTCCCTTGGAAATCACTGGCTTACAACACAAGAGATTTAGGGACAAAATTACCCATGTTGAGTATAGACCAGAGTTTGTGGACAGTGTGTGCATCACTAGCGTCATGTTAAGACTATAACCTTTGGAGCTGGGCGTTGGTGGCGCACGCCTTTAATCCCAGCGCTCGGGAGGCAGAGGCAGGCAGATCTCTGTGAGTTCAAGGCCAGCCTGGGCTACCAAGTGAGCTCCAGGAAAGGCGCAAAGCTACACAGAGAAACTAACTCCACACTGGAGTGGAAAGAAAATAACCTTTGTCCTTTCCACTCCAGTGTGTCACAGAAATTTCTAAACAGAATGGTATAGTGGCATCTATGTATTGTAAAGATAACTAGAGATAAGTACACAGTGTGTAATCTTAAATTGTGGAAGAGGTGGGGCCTCAATTAGGAGACTACTGTAATAGCTTCAGAAACAATGTACTAGTGAAAATAAGAACTTGAGCCTCAAGGGAGGATAACGTGTTGGAAGGGCCTCCTAAGCTTCTAATTCTCAGTCTCCTTTCTGTAAAAGGCTAATATCTTTCCCAGCCAGTACATGTCTGCATGAATAAACATTCATCTATCCTTCAGAGGATGTAATGGAATAACAAACACCTGTGTCAATCTGCAATTTCACAAATCATAAAAGATTTTCTTTTTCTGAAATGGTATTTGACAAAGCTCCCAGGAGGTGTTTTATCATAGTGGTGATATGTAAAATGCAACAAAAAAGGGCTGCTTAAGTAATTATAAAAATGTCAGTGGATGGTGGGATGCTTTATGGGACAGTAATCAGTAAATGTCAGTTGCAAAAACAGTCAGGTGATTTGCTTTTGCGTGCGACTAGGCCACTCACAGCAAGTTTTCTATTTTGTTGTTGAAGTATTATCCTTTCGTGTTACTCTTCTCAAACTAAATAGATAGATTGAAGATTGAATAAGACTCTCATTAAAAATCTAAATTTTTACTCATAGTATTTGAATATAGTGGGGCAAAAGCAGAGCAATAGAGTGTATGTGAGGAATGAAGGCTCACTCTGCCTAGCACTCTCGGTCACAGATTTCAGAATTAAAATTATATCTATTTTTGTGGTTTTCTTCTCAAGGATATTTTCACTTATTTCTAATACGCATATAGAAAATTTCAAAGCATCAATGATAGAAAAGGAAAAACTTATTTTATATGAAAGATGGCTTTTTTACCATCTTCTTTTCATATATATATATATATGTGTATATATATGTGTGTGTATATATATATATACACATGTATATATATGAAAATATACAGCATGTCCATATATATGAAAATATATAGCATTTCCCCTATTGGTTAAATTCTAAATTCATGTTTATGAATAATTCCAATGCCACTTTTGTTTCTTCTTACCTCTAAATTTTATCATGTTTTACAATGTAAAAAAAAATAAGTAAAGACCAGTTTGTTGTCCATTTTGATCAGGTCAGTCCCCATTCCCTCATCTCATTCTATGCTACATTTCCCAGCCATTTTCTCTCCTAACTCTGTGTGTTCTTTTTTCATACTCATTGAGTACGCTGTACTGGTGCTACTGGTATGTGCAGAGGTGTAGGGCCATTTACTGGACCACATGCCTGAAGATATGAATGGGACCTCATGAGGCCCTCTCCAGTTTACCCTGGGATTAGCAGGCTTCATCTTGTACAGGTGTTGTGCACTCATTCATAGGTTCTGTGAATTCCTGTGTGCAACAGCCCTGTCACATTTGGTGAAACTGTTTCATAGCAGATGTCCACTGCCTCTGGATTTTATAACCTTTTCTCCTCCTTTCCCACAAAGATTCCTGCGCCTTGAAGGTGGGTGTGAGGTCCCACTTCTATAGCTCTTATTTTCTGCCCATTGAACTTTTGTTAAGTCTTTGCAAAAGGAAACTTCACTGATGAGGGTAGAGAGGCACACTAATTACATATTTTGATTTCCTAGGCACCACACAGTCCAGATTTTCTTTTTGTTATCTTTTACTTCTAAGTATATTTTTAATTAGCTTACAAACTGGAGGGATTTTTTTAAAGAATTCTTCACACATCTTACTTTTTCTTTAGTCCATTCCCTCTCTTTCCCTGTCCCTGTTCCCAACTCCCACCCCCATGCCTGCTTAAATCTTCAGTCCCCGCTACTGTCCAGATCTTGGATTACCTATCATATGTGATCTTCATAAATTTTACTTTTGTGGCAAAATCACGTTTCCATCTAGCTTTCTTATACAAAATTCATTTTGTTAAGCCCTTCCCTCATCCCTTGTTCCATAATCCTCATCATTTTCCCACCAGCTTGAATCTTTCTGCCCCTCCTCCTCCTCTCTACCTTTCTTTTCCCTTAATTCTCCTTCCTCATCTCCCTTGACTGAATCCCCTTCCATGGATCATTTCTAGTAACCTAACTTTCACATGTACTCCAGAACAGAAGATAAAAAGCTGGGGCCCTCCACTTTATTAAGATGAGGTCTCTCCCTGAACCCAGGGCTTACCTAGTATGCTAGCAGGGGTAGCCAGCTTGCCCTGGGGCCCTGTGTCTCTTGCCTCCCAAGCTCTGTGGTCACCAGCAGCCACCACACCTGACTGGCATCTTGCTTGCATCCTGAAAATCTGTGCTTTCCTGCTCAGACATGAAGAGTGAATGCTCTGTCCACCGATCTGTTTCTCAACCTACATGTTCTCGACTTTTCATGTTTATTTGTATTTTCTCACTATTTAGAAGTGCAATAGCTTTGAATGAAAGTTCAAATTTTAAGAACTCGATATCTCTTTCATTTTTAAATATTTCCCATAAAATATTTCATGTCTGTGAGATGTAGCTTTTCAAAACATAACATAAAGAAAAATGAATAACTATCTACATCAGAAAGAATGAAGCTCAGTAAAATGATTTTTTATAGTCTTGACTTTCTAATTCCCTGCTTCGATGACAACATAACAATGATTTTAGTAAGATTTCCACCCCACGGCTTAGTTAAACCAAGGCATTCAGAAGTCCTGAAGGACAAAGAATGACTAAAGCTGCAGACCTCTTGCCATTTTAAAGGATTCCTCTCTTTTCCTGGTAACTCCTCTTGTTAGCCGTGTGTGTATGTGTGCTTTACTGTGAATTTTATAGTCCGATGAGACATGGAATTTTCAGAAAGCGATGACAACAGAAAAGGACCAGCAGTAAGTGCTGTCCACGTGCCTCCAAAGGCTTGCTGTACAGGCCCCATTCATCACGCTGGTCTGCAGTACTGCCATTGTCACGTTGGTGTGACAGGCATCTCAGAGGCAGAGAAGCAGCCACATTTTCTGTTCAAGTTCACACAGGCACTGTTTCCCGGGAGACGTCTCTCCCAATTGCGTCTGACTCTAAAGTGCTTGATTTATGTTACACAGCATTCGACTCTTACCTGAGCTACGGTATATTTTCAAATATTATTTTCATCACTGATGAATAGTCAGATCCTGAGTCAGTACGGTTTCTCAGCAGGTAAAGATACATGCTACAAAGACTGACAACCTGAGTTCAGTCTCAGGCCTGAAGAACTTTACGTCTGTTCTGTAACACATGCATGTTCGTTTCTTACACACGTGCACATAAATACACATACAAAGAAATCTTATAAAATAAAATTCTCACTCAGAACCTATTATGAAATGTTTATTTGATATTTATCTCAAATAATCCTGGTAAAATAGGAGTTATCAATATCATCAGAGTTTGATTTTTCTATGCTATGTTATAAAATTTACGTAGGCAGTGATATGATATTTGCAGGGAGGATTGCTGTATTGTTCAAATGAGCCTAATTTTGCACATCTATTGTCCTGAAAGCTGAGTTTTTAAAATCCTTATAATGTGGCTCTTGGCACTTACTCACTCCTATTTTATCATCTTTTTTTTTTTTTGTCCTTTCTGGCTTTTCAAACTATTCTCACTATCAGAATATCTCTTCTTGTTATTTATTCTCATTATAACTAAGGTAACTAAATTATATAACATTCAACATCAAAAAATATTTGTGACATTATGATTATGAGTGTTCAACACCATAGAAACATTAAGTTTATTGTCATTTTATACTTAGATTGATGGTTGACTTTTTTTTTTTTTTTTTTTTTTTTTGGTTTTTCAAGACAGGGTTTCTCTATGTAAGTTTGGTGCCTGTCCTGGATCTTGCTCTCTAGACCAGGCTGGCCTCGAACTCAGAGATCTACCTGCCTCTGCCTCCTGAGTGCTGGGATTAAAGTGCTGTAGATTAACTTTCTACAAAGTTAACATAGTGAAGTTTTATTTCTAAGTGTATTTTTTCTACATATGTTTTGGAATAGAAGAAAAGTTAATTATAGCAGTAAATTAAAGTATAAAAAATACATTACAATTGAACGTAATCAATATTTGAAAGTCAAGGTTTGTTTTTTTTTTTTTTTTGTTTGTTTGTTTGTTTTTTTTCTTTTTTCGAGACAGGGTTTCTCTGTGTAGCTTTACTCCTTTCCTGGAACTCACTTGGTAGCCCAGGCTGGCCTCAAACCTCAAACTCACAGAGATCTGCCTGCCTCTGCCTCCCAAGTGCTGGGATTAAAGGCGTGTGCCACCACCCCCAGGAAGTTTTTTGTTTGTTTGTTTGTTTGTTTAAATTCATTATCAATTGCTTAGTGCATCTCTGGCAGGGATGTATTTAGCTTCCTTGATTCTGTTTTTTTTTTTTTTTTTTGGTCTCACAGTCTCATTTATCATTTTCTCAGGTATCTCCAGGTCTCCATGCTGGATCTACTCTGATACCCATGAACAGTATTTCTCTGCCTCAAGGGGAAGATGATTATGGCTACCAGTGTTTGGAGGGCAAAGATTGTGCTAGCTTTTTCTGCTGCTTTGAAGACTGCAGAACAGGGTCCTGGAGGGAAGGACGGATACACATACGCATAGCCAAAATTGATTCCTACTCGAGAATCTTTTTCCCAACAGCTTTTGCCTTGTTCAACCTGGTTTATTGGGTTGGATATCTTTACTTATAAATCCTACTCACAGATAAATAAAAGCCTGGTTTAGTCCAATATTCTCAGTTGTATTCCAGTAACAATGAAGTTTAAATTTAAAACGAAGGAGTCCATTGGTAAAAATCTGAATGGTACTGTTATAAGACCAGGGCATTCATACATGAATAAGACAGAAGTATTCAGGTTAATTTATCTAAGTGGACGTGAAATTGATTGTCAGGTATAACACATTGAAATCATAACATGTATTTTTACTTTACTTTTCTTTATTTTGCTTGTATACTATTAATATTGGGACTTAATACTTCTCTGAGACATATTTTGAATATGAAATAATTTTAATACATATTTTATTTAAATATAACTATTGCTTATAATGAAATTAATGCCTAATATTAAAGTATTCTTTGCCTAGATTAGTCATTCATTTGATTTTAATTCTTGTTTTTACTTGCCCTGTTTGGGATATAGATTGTTTGAAACAAAGCCATGATTTTCTCAGATTTATTTCCAGGATATGTAACTCTGGAGCAGAAAATAATATGTGTATTAATTCCTTTTTAAATAATTACCCTTGTGAACTGTTAATTTGTAATTGTACATGTTTATGGATTTACAGAATAAACAGTGCTATTATGTCTTATGTTTGAAATGTGAAACAATTCAATCAATCTGCTTGGCAATTACAGTTTCTAAATGGCCAGTTTTATCTGTAATCCAGTTGATTTCCTGCTCAAGGGTTAAACAGACCTCAAGCCACATTTAATTTGAAAATTTTCAAACTTCGATAGAAAATACTAAAGCCTTTTTTTTTTTATTTTGTTTGTAATGCAAGGTGTGGACAAAAGTCAAAGTTATTTTCTGCTTTGTAGGATTTACGAGGTATAAAGAGGTTAATGCTAAATGTTACAATGTACCAACAAAGAAATCAAGTGGGAAATGTTCTGTTTTTTCATATGTGCTACAAAAGAGTGTCACAAGTTCAAAAAAGCATTAAGTTAAAGTGCTTGATTTAACAGTGCTTAAAGAATCATCTGGCAAACTAACTGCAGGTTGTCTTGAAGATAGACTTAAATATATTCTATTGACATTTCATAAAGCAGATACGTTTGGGAAACCTTGTCAAAATTTTTTATATACTCACTGATTTCTGAGGTGAGTTTTACAACTGTGTTACAATCACCATGTTCTCTCTTTTAGAAATGTGGGAAGCCTCAAAATTCATCTTACAAATGGCCTTTGTGAGGGGCATCTGTAATGAACTTGAGTGAGGATATTTCAAAATTCCTGCAGAGAGGAGAAGAAAGATTCTAGAGAGTCTCATTGTAGGGAAAACTCATCACAGTTACCAGTGCTACATCTGTGAACAGAGGCTTCAGTTTGGATATAAAGAGCACACATTTTCACTGTGGGTCTGGAGAGGTGGCTCAGCATACAAGGGCAACTTATGCTCTTACAGAGAACCCAGATTCAGTTCCCAGCACTTACAGAGAACCCAGATTCAGTTCCCAGCGTCCACATGCAGTTTACAACAATCTGTAATGCAGGGAAACTGAAGCTCTCTCCTGGTGTGGCTGAGAGGGCATGGACATGGGTGAACATACATACATGCAGGCGATTACGTACAATAAAAATAAATAAAACCTAGAAAGGAAGACATTCTCAAGGTTCACAGCAGCTATCACAATGAAAGGTTTCATGAGGAAGGACATGTTGAGGTTGAAGAGGAAGCTGGCATGTGAGCGTTTGACACACATGTTTTTATTTCAGTAATTGTTCCACGTGGTGTAGAGGTGTCTGGGTGAAGCTTCGAATGTATTACGTGTGTTCCCCAGCTAAATACAACTCTTCCATCTTTCTCACAAACCTCTTAAAAACACACAGGATTTGAAGGACACTAAAATATTGACTTTTTTTTTTAAATATGAAGAGCCAAATAAAATTTTGACTATGTGTATATTAACTTTTAGATACTCCACTCATTTATGTTGACAACATTAAATATTGGTAGATGTCAATAAGATGAACAATCATTTAAGGGATAAATGAGGTATGGAGCATCCCTTAAGGCATAACATGCTTCACTATATTTTTATGGCTATTTACATATTTGTAGTGGTGGCTTGCTCATTGTTAACAGTGTTTAATTTAGGGGCTCTTTGAAATGTATCTAAGCATGACTACTTGTTAAAATATTTTTAAATGCTTGATATAAGTATCCCCGTGTTTCTCATTGATGTTGACAATATTTACAAGTGAAAATAAAAATTGTTAAAAATATTATATGTTTTTACATATATTCTTTGCATATGTATGGATCATGAAATAAGCACTTTGTTTCAAAGCCAGTGGTATTGCATTTAAATAGTAAAATTAGAAAAAGAGGCATGCAAACCTAATTTCTTCTATATCTAGTAACAAAAAGATAAAATTTTATTTAGATATTTAAGGAATCAGAGCTTAAAGTTTATTTTTAAGGGAGTAAAACCTAAATCTTTTTTTTTCTTATTTTCAAATTTAAAGTCAACTATGATGAACTATTTAAATAAATATATCTTCTTTCTCTAGATGAGTTGAAGTAATTTATTAGGTTCATGTGGACCTTTTTCCCCCCCTACACTCATGGGAAAATGATGTTTAATACTAGCATAAAACAAAAACATAGCCACCAGGAATAATAAGTAAGTGTAAAACAGGAAGATGTAAAATCACTTGAAAGGGTGTTAATTCATATAGACCCAGTTTCTAGTTATACAACCAGTATTTAAAATTTTTGAGAATCAGAATGTGCATAGCAGTATTGTATCCACCTAGATAAAACAGCATAGTAGCATTTTATATACTCTGGAATTACATCCTAAGTGGTTTTTTCTGTGTACCCCATTGTATCCAGAACATTATTTTGAACAGTAATGTGCCCCTCACATGTTAAACTGCAAACAAAAGAAGTGCTGGCTTCACATTTGCTAGCAAAGCCTGGCCATTTGTAATGACCTTTGGGACTGACTTGTGTTTTCTCTCAATTTAAAGTGACATGCCCATACCATCCTGCAGTTGAAATAAAATGATGGCAATCAGAAACACAATGCCAACTGGGTCTGCCCTTCGTATGGTAGGACTCTGAAGAGCTGAATATTTTGTATGTATGATGTACAGAAAAAAAGTATGAAGAAATTACTTCCAATTTCTAGTGGTACAAATGCTAAATATCTTAAAATGGCTGTTGTGACATTTCAACCCCAAATCTATAACCATTTGATAGCTATAATTGGGTTTTCCTATTGCAGAAGTTGTGGCAAGGATGGAAGTATGCATTGTCATAGAAATTAGTTAGGTGTGTGTGTGTGTGTGTGTGTGTGTGTGTGTGTGTGTGTGTGTGTGCGTGCGTGTGCGTGTGCGTGTGCGTGTGCGTGTGTGTGTGTGTGTGTATAGAGAGAGAAATACAGATTATGTGACTACAGGCATAAACACATTTGCTATTTTGCTGTTTATCCAATCACTGGTTATTGGTTTAAATTTTACTCATCCTGTTTAAGGTTATTTTCTTGTATAATCAAAGTATAGATCATACTTAGTCAAACCCAAAAATGTATTAACTTTAAATACATTTATTGAGAGGTGCCCCTTGGTTGAAAGTATTCTCTGTTCTTCTGATGCTGAGCCATTGGCAAGAATGCAACATTCTATGTTGTCTGTTCTTTAAGAAAATAGAATCAACCATTTTATCACTGAACAAAGTTATTGGAATATGGGAACACAGTGAAAAGAAATTTTTTGCTTACTTGCTCAACTCATTTAGTATACTTGATGACTTTTAAAAATATATTAGTGAATTCTCTCTTTAATTTTAAAACGTCTTCAATAAATTATCTAATTTTTACATCAAAACTTCATTATTTAGGTTAGTTGGAGAATTTTCCTCTCTTCCTACTGAATTTTCTGATATGCTAATCCCTATTTTATTCTAAAACAATTTTAACCTATAGGGATTTAACTAAAATACATTTCATTTTAGAATAACTTAATTTAATTTTTAGATTAATTAATTAATTTTAGATTAATTAACATTGCATTGAGATGTTTGAGTACAAAAGTGCCATTAATAAAATTGCAGAGGTGTTATGCTACAGGTGTGCATGGATTTTGAGGGTCAGAAAAATTATGAAGGACACTGTAGGACTGAAAGGTGGAGATCACACTGTTGACAGAAGCCATCAGTGGTAAGTGGCTAGTTTGTAGATGCATTTTTTGTTCCCAAATAACTGACATGGAGAATTAAAATTATTTATAAATGTTCAGCCAATTGCTTAGGCTTATTGCTTTTTTTTTTTTTTTTTTGAGACAGGATTTCTCTGTGTAGTTTTGGTGCCTGTCCTGGATCTCACTCACTCTGTAGACCAGGCTGGCCTCAAACTCACAGAGATCCACCTGCCTCTGCCTCCTGAGTGCTGGGATTAAAGGCGTGTGCCACCACCGCCCGGCCCTCAGGCTTATTGCTAATGAACTCTTAAAACTTAAATTAACCCAGTTCTATTAATCTTTGTGCTGGCCAGAGGCTCATGGCATTTACCTCTCCTGGAAACTGGCTGGGAACTCCTCAGACTCCACCGTCCTTCTTCCAAGCCTCCTCTATGTCTGATTGTGCCACCCATACTTCCTGTCTTGCTACCAGCCAGTCAGCTTTTTATTAAACCAATCCGAGTGACAAATCTTCACAGTTTAAAAAAGGATTGTTCCACAGCAGTAGTTAGCATGGAATACAAGAGAAAAAGGCTAGATATTAAATGTCAAATAATAAACAAAAGTAACTAAGATATAGTGTGTTTTGGGGCCTGGCATGAACATCTTAAGATCAGTATTTGCATGTTTATGTTTAGATACCAAAGCAAATTTTGAGTATACTGCAGTCTTGTTTACTATTGTACTTTAATCTTATTTTAATTTACATAATCTATTTTTGTCTCATTATGGATGAAGAAAAAAGGATTATATTCCAAAATATAAATGATAGGTGATCTACCCATGTAATTACTATTTTTTATAAAATGTCTTCCTTATTAAATGTTTTCCACTCCAAATACCACTTCTTCACAACCAAGAAATACATTCTCCCTCCTCCCACACATTTGGACAAAAAGAAAGCAAATATTGTTGTGTTTCAGGTTGTAATGTGGCTACTGCACAGACTTGATGACCTGATTTTGGTCATCAAGCACCCTTGTAAAATATTACATATGGTGGTACATGCTTGTAAATTACAGTGTTGGGAGCCAGAGACAGGCAGAACCTTGAAATTTACTGTGTAGATAGTAAGCTCAAATCAGTAAGCTTCAGAGTAGATGTGAAAGCCTGTCTCCAATAGTGAGATAAAGCCCAATCAAGGAAAAACCTGGTGTAGACATCTGCACCCCCCACATGCACTTACAAGCACACAAGCACAAACACATGGACACATGCGTACATCAAATGCACACATACAATTTCATACAGACAAACACACATAAGCACACATAGCTTTAAATGTAAATAAGCCATTATTGGACCTGATAAATCTGGGAAGTGGATTTAAAAAAAAATGACCTACAAACAACCTCTGATTATTTGTTCCAAGAAATAAATAAATATTTCATCCTTAGCCAGTGAAATTTACAAGGACTTGGTGAGTCTGTGAGAAGATTCAGATAACTGGAAAGCAGGTAAGTAAATGGGGATTATACAAAGATTGTAGAGCAGAATTTACTTAAAAGAAACTAGTTTGTGTCTTGATAAGTCACTGTAATAACAGTTATTTGCATCCATTAAGTGTGAACAGCCACTTCGCATAATAAAGTGGCAGACTTGTGATTACAGTGACTTTTGTTCTGCTTCTGCCTCCTCATTTTGGAGAACATTTGCAAATGTCTCACACAAAAAATTTTTTTGCAATTTTTGAAAACATTTTGCACCTTCCTGATTCTAAATATAAAGTAAATCCAGTAACTTTTTATGACATAAAGAGTTCCAGGTTGCATTTTCCTAAAAATCTGTCCTTTTGATAATTTTGCACGTGCTGCCCATACTCCGGAGACGTCAGCACAAAGATAAATCCAGGTTAGGTTGTTCCATAGTTTTCTCAATCAAGAAAATTAATCACTTTTTGGTAGAAAATTTTTAAAGAAATTGAGTTGTAAGAGGTAAACATATTTGTTCATGATTGGCATTGCTAAGTATGTATTTCTGGACTATTCTAACAATTAATTGGTGATTTGATTTAAGTCAGAATTTCCTAGGTGAATCCAAAGGCAGGAAGTAGGGTGTGGTGTTTCTCAGGTATCTTCTGTGTGCTGAACCTTTAAGGAGTTGGGTGTTAGTATTTTAATTTCCAAAGAGAGGAGATCAGTTTCACAATGAGAAGACAGAGGCTCAGAATGGAAGATCAGGTCTCCAAGCTCATGTATTTGGAAGTAAAACTTAATTTGTGTAACTCTGCTCACATAAACTGTCTTTCAATTATACAGAATCTTCCTGATGGCAAAGCGATTGCTCATTTTCTAACAATTGAACATGTTGCTTTTACAAAAGCGAAGTGAGTTAAAGAGAAAGCCTGCTCCATTCTGTTCAAAGGGTAAAATCAACATCCCAAGGTATTCATTGATAGCATAAGAGCATCTTCGTTATTCCCTTGTTATTTTCCAAAGCGCATTTTGTTTCAGCTGAAATCCACCTATAGTGAATACGCTTTTAGAAAGACTGCTTACTTGGGCATGGTAGCACATGCCTTGAATCTCAGCCCTGGACAGCTTGGGTCAAAATGATCATGAGGTTGAAGGCAACTGGGCTACCCAAGTAGAACCTGTAATAAAATAAAGAAACAAACAAACCAATAAACAAATATGTAGCTAGAGTTTTCCTGCCTGGCCCATGGCCAGGACAAATCTCTCTCACCCGCCAGTCCCACAGCCGCTCAGACCCAACCAAGTAAACACAGAGACTTATATTGCTTACAAACTGTATGGCCGTGGCAGGCTTCTTGCTAACTGTTCTTATAGCTTAAATTAACCCATTCCTATAAATCTATACCTTGCCACGTGGCTCATGGCTTACTGGCATCTTCACATGCTGCTAGTCATGGCGGCGGCTAGCAATCTCTCTCCACCTCAGCCTTCCACTTCCCAGAATTCTCTTCTCTGTTAGTCCCATCTATACTTCCTGCCTGGCCACTGGCCAATCAGTGTTTTATTTATTGACCAATCAGAGCAATTTGACATACAGACCATCCCACAGCACAAATAAAAAGCAAAAATACTATAAACCAAAACAAAATACGGATTTTATGACTTTTTGAAAAAGACACTATAAAATACAGGCTACCTATTTCTTAGGTATATACAAACAACTGCTCATTTACATAACACCCGGGCAGCTACTTGGCCTTAAGGAGATTTTAGTGGGTACACCAGAATCAAATAGACCAGACAACTAGAATATTTCTTACTCTCTATCAACTTAAAAAGAAGTCTGTCAATACTCATTTCACAACAGATTTACAGTGTCAATTAGAAAGTGCCATATCTAAAATATAACTTACTTTTGCTTTTCTTAAATTTTAAACTTTTAAAGATCTTGGTTAAATTGGGTTTCCTGTAAGGAAGCAGTGCAATTGATTTTTTTTCTGTCTTGCCTTTCAATTCATTTTGCAAAGACTGATTAATCACTTCTATATCTTTTTGAAAAGAACCGTAAATCAACATATATGTCTGTTTCATTAATAGGAACAAGTGATTGATTAAAATTATTTCAATACTACTTGACCTAGATAAATTAGTAGGATAACCTAGAGATGGGTTTAAAACTTCTTTGCCACTTAAATTGACACAGGATTCTTTAAGTAAAACATAAGTGATAATTATAAATATTACTTTTATGATTTCTCCCTTGAGATAACATGAAGTCTTTGTCATTAAAATAGTTTATGACAATATCTATTAAGTATTATCATTCTTCACAACAGTAAAATCCAAGCAGTTACATATGAACAACTTTTTTGATATATTATTCATTTTATATTGTACAACATCATGCTTTCTCTCTTCACTTCACTACTTATATTTTAATTAATCCAATTTACATTTCAAATATCCACAAAAGAGTGCACCAGAAAACATCATTATGAAAAAGTAGGAGACACTCTTAAATTAATGCTGTAAGTTAGGTAGTCTGCTCCATTGCAGTATTTAGATTTGTATTGTTTTTAGCTTCTTGGCTTCAGATAATTTAACTATTTTTGTTGTTGTTGTTTTTTGAGACAGGGTTTCTTTGTGTAGCCCTGGTTGTCCTGGAACTCACTCTGTAGACCAGGGTGACCTGGAACTCATGGAGATCCACCTGCCTCTGTCTCCTGAATGCTGAGATTAGAGGCATGTGCCACCACTGCCTAGCTTGGCAAATTTTTTAACGGACAAATATTTTAATTAAAATTCAAAATTATGAAAAATAATTAAAGTGGCAGTTACAAAAATTAATGGGCATTTTCAAAACTACCTCTAATCTTAAAATGTTAAAAAAATATTTAGGGTTTATGTCAAAAACAGATATAAAGTCTAAAATAAACCCCTACTTTTATCTGTCTTTCTCTGAAGATGCTTCTTCCTTCATTTTTTTCTTGTTTTTATTTGTTTAAGTTTATTTACTTACATTTTTTTTCTTTTATTGAAAATAGATTCCTAACCAGGCAGTGGTGATGCATGCCTTTAATCCCAGCACTCAGGAGGCAGAGGCAGGTGGATCTCTGTGAGTTTGAGGCCAGCTTGGTGTACAAAGTGAGTTCCAGGACAGCCAAGGCTGTTACACAGAGAAACCCTGTGTGTGTGTATTCTTTTCTTAAACAATATATCCTGATTATAATTTCTGCTTCCTCTATTCCTCTCAGTTCCTCCCTACCTCCCCGAATATCATGTCTTTTCAAAGCTTACTTATAATTCAAAATTTAGAACTTGAAATGCTTTTTACATAAAATATTAATCACAAATGTTAACAAAGTGTTTTAATACATTTGCTTTTTCTGTTACTGATTTCACATTACTATCAGCTAATCTATTGGATAGAATGAACCTATATGAAGTAGTTCATTTTCCAAATAAGTAGGGAGCCTGGGTTCTTACACACCATTACATGTAAGGGTGTAGGGCTTTCCTTTACTCATCCCACCTTCCCTGACTTTGCTACTTAAGGATGAGTAAGGAACATTAGAAAATTCACACTCATCTCAAAATGCTTTCAATGTGTTTTCAGGAGTGCCATGTGATGCTGAAACTGTGTGATTTGAAAGCTCATAAATCACACACTTTAGAAGATATAGGGAGGAGTTAGGAAATCTACACAAAGAATTTTCGGAGTCTAGAAACAAGTTAGATATAAAAAATTGGGACATAGACCTAAAGGACAGAAAGAAGATAGAGGAAGAGTTAAAGAACAGCTGTGGTTCTTAGGACTTATGTCTGCCAAGGACAAGCAATTGCTACTGTCCCTTGGGAGCTTGCCTGGAAACTTCAGATACTGTGAGAGCCAGTTCTCAGGGAGGAGGCTTTCAGGACAGGTTCAGTCTGGTTGCTCCAACATTAGTGTCCAAAGTGTGTAATACCTTCAGCAATGACAGTTTATCTTCATGTTCTGGAAGGTAATCAAGGTCAAGGGCAGTAGTAATGGCTGGTATTGTTTTTGGTAGTCTCTTGTATTCCTCTGACCAATAACTGTAGAAGTTTATCACAGCTAACATTAGGGTTATTTCTTTTTAGGCAGTCTATGTCTTTTTGGAGGGGAGCATTATCACTCATGTGACATAATTCCATAAAAAACACACACACACACGCACACACACACACACACACACACACACACTTTGTAGTTTTGTGTAGGCCTATAAAATATGTTTCCCTATGGCTTTTTCAAATTTCCTTAGTGTTATTTCTCCTCCCCTTTCTCAGTTAAAGTCTTCTCCATTTTTCTTCTGAGATTACAGGCAAGAGACATCAAGTCTGGCTTTAAATTCTGTAGCTAGTTAAAATGACCTCTTCAGTGTTTCAGGAGTTTCATATTTGTGTGTGTGTGTGTGTGTGTGTGTGTGTGTGTGTGTGTGTGTGTGT